>MDSB01000014.1:0-55017 GCA_001754015.1 Brettanomyces anomalus
TAATAAAATATTGTTGTTGTCTTCTTAGAGTTATCCTTAGCTAAAACGTTTGTTATTCTTTGTTATTAGTTAAATTTCTTCCTCAAGTTATTCTTTTCTATCTTCATCTTGAGTTTTCCAAAAAGGCTAAAGACTCATATATTCGCTCATTTTCTGCTCATTAAAATATTTGCATTTCGTTGCTTACTTTCATCAAGAATTCGCTCTTTTCCATTCGCTCATTCGTTTACGTAATCATTTGTATAACACGTGATTATTCCTTGTTCGATCCCTCACAGTTCTTGTAAGGGGTCTGCTTTAGTGTGTACCTAAATTCTCTTGAATTTCCAAATAGGAAGGTGGCTTAAGTGGTTGTTTGTAAGAAGTATGATAAACCACTAAAAGATGAAGTAGCGTATGTTGTTATGTGAACTGTAAAGTATGTTAAAAAAAAATATAATTTAGGTAAGTGTGGAAGTCGAAGTATATAAATCTCGTGTGGCATATGTACCTGCTTCCGGCTCCCATATCCCAATGAATGAACATTACCGAGCGCATAGATACCCTTAGTTATAGAGGAAACTAGTTAGATAGTTTGGATATAGAATAGTTCGGATAAAGAAATGACTTCTGTTGCATATAAATACCTCCATAATCATGAGAGGCCCTTGCATGACCGTTAATTTTCCCGTCGAGAATGCGTACATTACTCTTAGTATCAGCTAAAGTTTCACTTCAAGATGGATTTCCCTTAATCAAATATATTGCAATTTATACATAAATGTTCTCGCCTCTTTAAAAGAGACTAAATGGAAATAAAGGAAAAAGTAGTACATACATGGAAGTGATCAAATAAAATTGAATTAGCACTATTATATCTTAGAAGAAGTATCTCCCAGAATTATTTCTAATGTATGCTCTGTCTGGACATTGAATTGATTCACATGTTTTAAATCAAATACCATTTAAAACTAGGGATATAATAACATATAAAACTTTATAACTTCTCATATGTTTCAGCAGCATAGCACAGTTGGCTATAATCAGTGGAAAGAAGCTTTTTTTATTTTATTTTCTACATTTCCAAATCAATAGTATCGTATCGCTCAACATTTTCATTTTCTGCTCCTGTCCGGAAAACTCAGAGCTCCATGCCATGCCACTTTTATCACCCATCAGTCTTGCTCCTACAGATGATCTGGATAAAGGGTTGTTTAATTGCAAAGGTGGGCTGTTGTTATTGTTAAGTTTCTGAAGCTCGTTGCCTATTTGTCTCATGTCAAAAGTACCCATCGTATGTTCAGAAGTCAAATCTCCTCCAATAAACCTGTTCATCTGAGCTCTATCACGTACATCCATCATATTTACATGACGCATCCCAATACTTCCTTCCAATTGGTTGCCAATTGCAGCTCCTTGCCTTGCCCCCTCCTGTAACGGCTGATCGCCGGTAGCTCTCTTTCCAAATTGAGCATTTCCATTCCCATTCACAGAACAATCACTTCTTCCTAAAAAAGACATTTCACCACTCTTGATATGTTCCCTAAAATGTGAAAAAAGCAGACCGATTCCTCCTGTAACAAATCAGCCGTGGAATGTTATCTTCCCTAGTTCCAGGACAAATGAAAGGTGTGAGTATCACTAAAAAGCCAATTGATCAAGAATACCATCTTTATGTATACAGTCACTACTAAGTATATGAACGCTTAGTTTCTGAGTTTTCCCAATTCCTTTTGATATGTCATACGTGAAAAATCTTCGGTGAATCAATTCTAGAAGTACTTGCAATGTATTAACCATCTTGCCCATTAATAACATCACTTTATCTTCCAATTAATCTGGCACACTATTAATACCTTTGCAATCACGCCATAAGGGGCTTGTCTGTCTTGGAATTATTTTTGCTTTGTTTATGGCTTTGGCACCTGTTATTTATAATAATCTGTTTTAACCAGTGTGCTTCTTGCCTATTTAGGGTAAAGAAAGAAAGGTATACAAGTAAAAGAGATTAGAATTAAAGACTAAATGAAGTAGATAAAACAGGGACTCCCTATGCATATTTAGCCAAGTTCCAGTAAGTGAAGCCTTTTTGGAATGCAAGGCTAAAACAGTGTAGCATTTTAGATGCGATCAACAAGTATATTACAGCTGCTGCCATTTTTTGGTCCACTTTACAAATAATAGAACGCAGACCAATTGCTTGTACAATTGAGAGCATAAAAATTCCTGCGAGGTTCCTTTAAATTAGAATACCTCATAAAAAATATAGAATGAAGAAGACACAACTTTTCTTATCACAGTGAACGCTGAAATATCGAAAAATTACTTATGACAACACTTTTAACACCATATTAAATTAAGTTCTACATAAATAAATTTGAAATTAAGATAATATAAGTAATATCAAAAGTGAATTACAGCAACAAGGTTAGAATATAAACGTAACCACTTTGTTCCACCACTACTTTACTTTCTCTTGATAAAACCTGAAATTAGAATTCATATATTTCTTATATATCAAATATTGAATTTATATATATATTTCTAAGCTATTTGACAACATGTAGCCATCTTAAAACTCTTCGATTAAAAGCAGAAAGTAAAAAAAGTTGGCATAATCAAACCTCTCTCACTTACCGTTCTTAATGCTAGAGAATGAAACAAAAACATTATCAAATGTTGTATTCTTTTCATCTGATCATGTGTCAATCGAGATTACTATTTTTGACCATTGTATATTTTATGAACATTGGTGAAATACCATGATTTTACAAGCATAATAAAGGAGTAATACACCACACAAGTCCAGTTCATCAAATTTAAAGTATTACGAGCCCCTCTGTAATAAGGTAATGCAGATATTGAAATATGAAGGAAGAGAAATGCTCAACCAATGAAACCATATATATTTATATGAACTTGCCTAGATTTCAAATATCTATTTCAAGGAACTTTCTAGCAAATGTAATTATGAAAAACGCAGGTACACTGAATGAAACAAAAGGGTTGATTGAGAACTAAATATTGCATCCATAGTAACATTACCTAACATTAAGTTGAAGAAGAAGTATGCCAAAGAACTAATTTGACTAAAACGCATTCAATGATAATCTTCTATATTCATTGACACGACATCAGAGCCTGGGAAAAGGGAAACATTCACCTCTGGAATAGGAGACAAGCACTCTAAAAGCAGCTCTCATACAAGGAAATTTCATAGTTAAAGCAAGAATTGTAGCGAAACTGTTGCTAAAACACGTGAGTTAGTTACTATCTGGTTGAAATATGCAATATATGGCTGACAAAATTCATCATCAACAGCAACATCAATATTAACTATACTCTAAGCAATACCAAGTTGAAACACAAATCCTAGTAGACCAACAACAGAGCTGTCATAGCAATGACCTTTGGTGTTACAACCAACCTATTTGAGAACTCCCTATGATATCCATAGGAGAATCAGTATGGCGCATAATCCAAAGCACAGCCATAAAGCATAAAAAAATAGGGATTTTATTAGGCCAATCTGTCAAATTTTCTGAGACCAGGCGAAGGGAGCAGAATTAAAATTTGTGAGTCCTCGACTAATTCTGTTATTTTCACCAAGAATGAAAATCCAGGAGATGAAATGAAAAGTAATACTCAAGATGGATGTTGCCGCATTTATACCAACAATATAATTTGTGGGTGGAAATGCCATAGCAGCACACACAGTAGTCATCGCTACAGAAAACAAATAACTGTGCCATACTTGGTGGACATAATTTGGATTGACAGCAAAAGTAAAAGCAAGGATCATCGAGGCATGACTATAGCCTACAGCAGAAGTTCCAATTACCTAATAAAAGTAATTTGATCAGAGGATAATCCAAGAGAACAAAGCTCTGTATTTATGAGGTGATAACATTGCTGTCGCATTGTAAAGACCATCGGATTTTGGAAGGGCACTTACATTCTAAGCCATATTCAAAGCCATGAGAATAATGCAGAAGATTTCAGCAGGAAACCCCAGATAACACCAGTATTTTCCGTTTAAGCAAGTGAGTAGAACAAAGCAGAAGCAATTGAGGATAATAATCCTAAGACAAAAAAAAAGGAGAAATTCTCCTTTGAACTCTGCTTTGTAGCACAAGGCCAATATTATGGCCTCATCGCTATTAACTGAAGGGTCAACAAGGTTTTTTCTGTTCTGACAAGCTATAGCTGATTTCAAGTGAACTTCATCAGTTCAAACCATTGATCTTGCTGATTTTACATCCCTCGTGCCTATTCTGACTCCTGTAAACTTTAGTTCGCAAGTTTAATTGGATACAAAGAAATCTGACTAAAGCATAATAATAGTAATCCAGAAATAACGGAAGACAAGAAAAAGTAACGTTTCAGAGGGAAAATGAACATATATATATTCACATTTATTTCACAAAAACCTAAGCAGACATGTGTATAATTAAATGAAAGGATTCTTACAGAAATAAATCTAACAGCCTTGGAGAAAATATCTTGAACAGTAAAGTTGAATTTCAAGTGATACAAATTTTTTTTTTTTCAGATAATTGATTATCTTATGACTTTTCATAACTGCGACCATCCAAAATCCGACTGCAAATACCGGGATTTTTCTCACTTTCTCTTGTTTACATGCTAACGGCACATAATGCATGTTTCCTAGCCGTATCTCATTTCAGATAATAGAGATATTATTACCCTGAAAATTCAGTTGTAATACAACAGTATTAAACACATCAGTTCCAAAATATGAGCATATAATCTAACACTGGGAAGACATTTAAACATACTAGAACATACTTGATATTATCATACAATTGAATTTATCACAATATGGTAATTTTTTAGATAGGAAAGAAATTGCTATTGAGAGACAATTCAAGTTTCAGTACAATTGAACAAAAAAAAAGTTTAAAGACATCTACCAATCACATTTATATTACTCTTTTCTATCAAAACATAGTGAAGGTGTCTTACTAGGTGAAAAAGTAACGAATATATATATATAATTTGAATAGTCGGAGTTATACTAATCTAAATGAAATAACAGTCGCGTCGATATTGAACTAGTCGTGCAACCTCTTAAGATAACAAAAAAAGAAGAGAGGAGGAATAATTAGATTTTTTTTTCGAAATCAAAAACATTTTATTTTACCGCAGTTGAAATTTATCAGCATCGACTCTTATCTCTTAATCTAAAATCCACACCAGCCATATCCAAAAAGGGGTATGCTTTTTTCAAGAGGGGGGGGGAGCACACGAGTAATAAAAAAACAAAAATAAGTGTCTATTAAAGGCCAATTTACAGGAAACAGTATAAGTGGCAAGCTATGCATTATTACCATTAATATCTCCTGAAACGAACAACTACTGTCAATAAATTGTACGTGACAGTATAAGAAGACACGATAGAAAAATTCTACTTCTCTCTAATCTTAACAAGAATAGTAAGTTGAGAACGAGGCACTGTGAATAATTGAATATTAATAATACGGAGAATATGGTTTTTCCATTCCGCCATTTCTCTTCCCGATATACGTATATATATACCTTTTACATTTACACTTTTTTATTCGAGCTGCGGTCAGGACCTCTGCACGATGGCTGCTGGGTGTTCTATAACTGGCTATTGGTGTATTCCTCGGGCAAGAAATACCGAGAACAGAATATAAACAGGCCTTTCTAAAATAAATAAATAGAGGTATGATAATTGGTTACGGTGCCAAGAGACCCACGCCGATATCCTTGGTTAGTCTACGTCGCCGATAGCAAGTGAAAATTTATCTACTTTTTTTTCAACTCAGTAAAGGGGTCTTTTATTCGATAAAGAAAAAAAAAACATCAGAGCCATCCCATTACCGAACAAAACTCCGCCCCGCCTTCAGCTTATCCTACTTCTTTTACATCTGCAAGACGCTTCTAACTTTTTCAATTGCAGATATGAAAAGTTTATAAGCTAGACTGAAATATCAATCGAAGAGTCAGTACTATTCGATTCTCATCAAATCCCACATTGAAACACCGTGGAATTGCTATTTTTATCCATTTATTTTTCTTCTGCGGTAGAAACTAGTTTGCATACGCCTCTATTGTTTCAGAGCGACTTGCTTCCCCATTATTATTCTATATTCTCACTGCGAACTCTATCTATCTCACCCACCTCTTTTATTTTTAGGCTTTTTTTCCCTTGTACTTTATTCCCAGTCCTGTTTTGTGCGTGGATGGGTTATTGTTCCAACTTTTTGTCATTTTTCTTCTTATTTTTCTCGTACTCTCAAACCGTGGCGAGCAATTTCATTTAGTTACAACGTTAAAACATCTACTTTTAAGAAAGGTCTTGATACTAGAGAAAGTGTTTAATGACTTTGCAAATAAAAGTGTGATCACATTCCTTTTGCTGAACTCGCAAACTACTTATACCACACAGAACTTCCATTACTTTTGAACACGATACCCGAATATAGAAAAAAAAATTACTTACATATATAAATAAAAATTCAAGTTACGATAGCAATGGGAAATCAAACTTCGAAACAAAAAAGCTTGTCTTCCTTTTCCAGGTCCGAAACTGCTAATTCTGCTCAGTCCAATCATTCTATCAGGAGCAAACGTTCATTAAAAAGCATAATTAGTCAATCATCTTCACGAAAATCGGGAGATCTGAGTCGTAAAGGTTCATCTGCCTCACTTCCTTTAACCAAAGGAGAAGATTCAGATACACACACTAATATTGCAAACGGGATAAAGTCTGGGGACTTGAACCCAAATTATGATGAAGATAGTGTCCAACCTTCAATTGTAACAGATATGGATAATCTTATGGCTAAGCCGAACGACAATCTTCCTCCTTCCATGATACAAGTACCACCAAAGTCACCGATTCTTAAGACAACTTCTTCACCAGTACATCATCATCATCATCATCACCACCATCATCATCATTCGCGTTCTAGGTCTTCTCAAAGGCCACGGAAGCACCGTACAAGCAGTTCGACCAATATTGCTGAAAATGATGGTTCAGAACAAACAGATAGGAATGATAGTGATCTAACTCCTTCCAGATTAGATCGCCCTGGGATGCCTTCTTTTTCTTCCTCGACATCAATTAACACAAATGGAGAATCTGTCTACTCATACTCTTCGACATCTACGAATAAACATAAGGATGATGGAACAAGCCCCATATCAAGAAGGAGCTCAACAAGTACAGCACACTCTTCGAGAAAGTCCCACTCATACGATCGCTCTAAAGATGGCCAATGGGTACCTAAACCACATGATCTCACAAATGATGCAAGAAATTCTATAGGACAAGAGCAGCTTACAAGTTCTCCCATGACGATGAACTTTTCTTCGCAAAGCAATCAAGAAACACCAGATATTACGTTATCCCAATCGAGCAGTAGGAATGTGGATGGTTCAGATTTACATAATGTCGATAGCAGTTCGTTATCGATTGCAAAGCCTCAAATTATACATCAAAAACGCAAGAAGAAGCAACTGAATATTGAGGACCTGATCCAAAGGTTGTTGGATGCCGGCTACTCAGGCAAAAGAACAAAGTCGGTTTGCGTTAAGAATAGTGAGATAGCTATGATATGCTCTGCCGCAAGGGAAATATTTTTGAGCCAACCGACCCTTTTGGAATTGAATGCACCGGTCAAGATCGCGGGCGACATACATGGTCAATACAGCGATTTGATTCGGATATTCACCAAATGTGGTTTTCCGCCCTCGGCAAACTATCTCTTTTTAGGAGATTACGTTGACAGAGGAAAACAGTCTCTTGAGACAATTCTACTTCTATTTTGCTACAAGATCAAATACCCAGAAAACTTCTTCTTATTACGTGGAAATCATGAATGCGCGCAAATTACAAGAGCTTACGGGTTTTACGACGAGTGTAAGAGGAGAACAAATATTAGGACCTGGAAACTTTTCATCGATACGTTCAATACATTACCTGTTTGTGCATTGGTTGCTTCCAAAATATTTTGTGTCCATGGCGGCCTATCTCCAGTTTTAAACTCAATTGACGAAATCAGAAATATCAAACGCCCGACAGATGTTCCCGACTTCGGACTTCTCAATGATCTTCTTTGGTCGGATCCTGCCGACCAACCCAATGAATGGGAAGATAATGAACGTGGTGTGTCTTATTGTTTCAATAAAGTTGCAATCAATAAATTTTTGAACCGTTTCCAATTCGATCTTGTGTGCAGGGCACACATGGTTGTTGAAGACGGTTACGAATTTTTCAACGATAGATCCTTGGTCACTGTTTTCTCTGCTCCTAATTACTGCGGAGAATTTGACAATTGGGGCGCAGTTATGAGTGTTAGCGAGGAACTTCTATGCTCTTTTGAGTTGTTGGATCCATTGGATAGTGTCGCATTGAAAAGGTTAATGAAACAAGGGAGAATCGAAAGAAGAAAGGCATCTATGGCACGTACAAATTCGGAAAGTACACAATCTTATTGAATAGAGGACTGACGTATTCACCATAAATACATCATAGAATGTACGTTTTTACATCTGAATATCAAAGAGTTAGGCCAATGTTATCGTACGCTTGCATCACACCTGATACTTAGATGCCATGACTTAACATGTTAATTGTATCGATCTATATATGATATTGATTCTCTTTGACGCTAGAAAACAAGATTTTGATTGTATTCAGAAATAACTTTCTACATATACAGTAGCTTACTCTTCTATCTTTTCTACTATCGTCCACCAATTATCTTTTTCGTACCCACTATCAACGATTCTCCCTCCAGCTTTAGCGCAATCCTCATCAAGCTCCCCTTTTTTATACAAGTGGTAATATCTCATTTTTGTATCCGGCTTAGCCCTATCTTCTTTCTCTTTATGATTGTTGTCAATAATACCTTCTTTATTGTTACTTAAAACGTTATTCTTCTTCTTCTTCTTTTGTTTTTTCATCAATATCCACGGAACTAACACATCTTGATCCATCCCTTCATGATATCCTCTTCGGGAATGCTCTTGCTCTAGAGCCCAGCAATATATCAATGCTTTACCGTGAGACTTCAAGACCCTTAGAATCTCTTTAATTGCATTTTCCCGTCTTTCTTTGGTCGAGAAGTGATGTATAACTGCTATAGACAAAGCAAAATCGAATGTTCTATCCGGATGTGGTAGCTGTAAACCATCTACAACCATAATATCATTATTTTCTTCACCTTTATGCAGCATCTTAGCTTGCTGGATTAATCCTTTCGAATAATCAGACCCCACTATATACAATTGCCCATTGACATTCAAATATTTACCATTTCCACAGCCAACATCAACACCCAAAGAATTATCCGGTAGTTCATTCAAGAATTGTTGAACGAAGGGCCATGGTTTATATCTTGTTTGTGAAAAATGAGCTGATATTTTATTATACACTTCATGAACATAAATTTCCTCCTTCTTTTCTGGGGTATCCACATTTTTAAAAGCCTCCAAATTTTTCAGAATCTGCGCTTTTGTTGGTTGTAAATTTCCAGACATGATAATAGCCTATTATTTAGAGGTCCATCGTGACATCACCGAGCCACATAAGGACGTTCATCACTTTGACGTAAGAGAGTATGAAAAGCCGAGTGATTTTTTAAAGGCTTTTTTTTTCAAAGCGAATTTTTTTTCTCTAAGAACCATTTTCAAGCCCTGACATATCTTGGCATCTCCGCAAAACCAATTCGGCCTCTGGATCAACTTCAAGATATACACGATCTTAATTAGGATTTAAATAAGAGATTTCATCAGATAAATATAGAGAAGTTTAGATGGGCAGCATAAAGGAACAAAAGAAAGAAAATGGAGGCCATTTTAAAAAGTCAAGTTACATATTAGTAGGCTCTGCTCTGGTGGGACTTGTGGCTTTGTGCCTTAACAACATACTCCCCCCATATTTCATAAAAGCATACAACCAATATATAAGATACCTCTATCTTCCAGAAGATCAGGTAAGACATTTCATTGAGCATCCCCTTTCAGATGTCTCAATTAATGTGTCTACCTATTATGCATGTCCGGATTTTCGATTTCCAGATCTAACAGAGGCTGTTAACATTCAACTTAGAGGTAGACTTGAAGAGAAGGAGCACATCGCTCTCGAATACAATTTAAGTTTTATAGATGGTGATTATGATACCTTTAATGAGGACAAATACTCTCCTTTTACGCTATTCATCAGATTGCTTCTTAGTGACCAGAATGCAATATACGTTGATGGAATAAGAAGCTATGCAGAACTTTACTACGTTCTGAGTGCAGTTGAAACAAATGACTTACCATTTTTTGTCACACAGCTTTTAGCTGATTATTGCTTTAAAGATGAATTAGAACATTACGCCGAAGGTAGTCTAATCAAAGTTTACTATCAGCCCACAAATCATTTTAATTATATTCACGAGGATTTTCTTTTCAATGATAGAATTAGGCAGTTGCTAACTGAACCATTACAAAATATTACAATAAAGTTTATTCTTGTTGGATCCGATCAGTATACCTGGGATTTTGAAGATGCTTTACAAAACATATCACCATATTTGCATCGGCTCGATGAACTATTTAACTTTAATATCGATGTGACTCGGGTGCCAGTCGAAAGCTTGAACGAAACGCAAACTTATATTGACAACAGGTTTCCAATTGAACTTACAGACCTACCTGGGTTGGCAAAAGTCTATAACGAAACGAGAAATGATGGGCCGAATACGATCCATCTTGTCATGTACCCATTTAGTTTAGCAAACAACACAATTAGAACCAAAGTTGTGGATTCAAAAGAAATCTACTCAAACTCAGAAAATACATTTTTCGAAATTGAACATTGGGGTACAGTGTATTTTTCGCATTCACCTACAAAACATCCAGCACATTTTTTATCACAAGACCTAAACGATTGCATATGGTCTTATCTTGAAAGCATTATGGATTACTTGGGATTTCCAAGTGAAAATATGTCTCCTGCTATGAGGCTCGAAATGTGGGAAAGAATTCTGGTGGTGAACTATTTAACTTATTTCTCCGATATCTTATTGATTATAGAGAATAACTTGGACCACAATTTGTCAAAGCATTTTCTTAAAGGTCAAATAATTGACTCAATAGTGAGAGCATTGACAAAGAGGCAAAATGTACTAGATCATTTAAAGAATGGTGACGTTCAACTTGCATTAAAAGATTCACAGAGTATGGTTAAAGCAATTTTAACTGAATTGTCCGATCTGAATATACAAGAACAATTCCAGGAGCTGTTCTCACAGTACACATCACAGGTTAATGAAAAATATATTGATGCTTGATTTACTCCTCTGCAGAATTCTTTTGGGAGAACAAACAGTACATGGTTAAGGTCGGAGACGTTATTCCAATGGACCTGCAACTTACGTAATCAGAAGTCTATGAGAAATCAGGGAATTATTGCTTTTATGAATTCTTCAATATTGGAAATACTCGCGTATTTTCCCCTTTATCTTTATTTAACACACATGCTTTTACAAACAGTGTTGATCAGTAACGTTACACACGCAGATATATAGATATATAATATCACAGACAATCTCTGAGCACCTAGTTCCCTCTTTACAGTTGTGATTTAAAGTATCTCTCTTCCACGGCAATCGATATATGCTGTAACAACCTTACATAGCTAACTGCTATAATCCGGTCATTAACAGATTTCCAATCTTTGTATCTTACGAAATAGATAAATCAGATCAAGCTAGAAACATAACTGCTATCTTGATGAAAGCTAAACTTTCTAAAAAACAAATAATTAGCATCTATGCATGAACGAAAAGAAATAAACCAATTGAAAAACTCACTGGAATTGCAAACAGATCTTCGATCCCTGATCCTTATAAAATAGATGAATCAGATCAAGCTAGAAACATAACTGCTATCTTGACGAAAGCGGAACTTTCTGAAAAACAAATAAATAGCATTTATGCAGCAATGAAAAGAAGTAAACCAACTGAAAAACTTAATGGAATTGCAAACTTCATCAAACTAAAGAGTATTATGGCAAGAACAATTTCCAATTGCACACAGAAAATCAGGTTAGATGAATGGGAAACCGTGTTAGATTACACTGGAGTGATTCAAATTAACAACAATACTTTAGAGCTAAATTACATTATTTATGCGTTCCTTGAATCTTATTATAACTATCAAGAGTTTACCCCACCTAGGCAAGTTCCATTCAGCCATGAATGGAAATACTTCGTGCCTTGAATCTAAATCTAATGGATATGACTGTTGTTGAAATGACAAAAGAACACTATAAAAGTTCTGGAGTCACTATGAACATTTTCTCAAAATGTTTTAATTCTAAGCTTAAAAGCTGGGATACTGACATGGAGTATCGCTGTACCCTTCTTATCACGTTAATTCGTACGCAAGAAAATGGTCAACTAGATGAATTTATGGAAAAACTCAAAGAACACAAACGTTACGCAAACCCTGATGATGCTCTCAAGAATTCATCAATGGAATTAATAGAGAAAACATTCAATGAAGTGCAAAATTCTAGTCAAAATGTTATGAGTTTTAATTATAACAAAAAGAAAAGAAGTATTAGTTGGAAGAATGACTATAACAAGAAGAAGAATAAGAAAAGAAAATGGTACAACAAAAAATCAACTAAGCAGTACTTCTGAGTTATTAGCGAAGCAATAAGAGCTACAAGCACAGCTGTCAAAGTTTCTACATATCACAATATGCAGTGAAGTTCATGTGCTACATGAACTCCATTCCCTCGCTGAAATTTCTCAATCAAGAGAGATTATTTACAAGACTCGTTTCTTATTGGATTATGGATCCACAGTTTACGCTGTTAAAGGTCTCAGTCTATTACAAAATACAAGAAGTTGTTGAATTGAAATGGAAGGTGTTGGAAGTTCATTAGTATCCGAAGTGTGCGGCGAACTTAACATAAAAGGAATAACATTACAAAATGTTCTTTACGTTCCAATTGCTCATGAAAATATTATCTCACAAAACAAATTAGTATCTATAGGCTATTTTGTCACCACATATGTCGATAAACAAAAAGAACTTCATGCCAGAATTATTAAAGATGGCAAAATTATCACTGAATGTGAAAGAGAAGGAATGTTATTTTATCTCTATCCTGAGCAATTACAGAAGGATTTATGCTTCCAACTTAGTGACAATTTAATTTTACAAATACATACGGTACTTAAAAGTTTATACTAAAACAGTATTATCAAACTGAACATACCTGAAAATTGATATCATTATTGGATGGTTGAAGACTGAGTTGAACAACAAGAAAAAAAAAACTGGATGAGGAAAAAAATCGACTGTTCTGGTCTAGAATATAAATATATATATATTAAGGACTTCAAGTATTAATAAGTAGAAAAAATACTTGGTTGATAAAACACACTTTTTTTCATATTTCCTATAACATTTTCAACCAATAAACGATTGGCTTACATTCTCATAATTTTTAAAGTATCTGAAACATATATAGTAGGTTAAAGAGATGTATTTTCAGCTCAAAGGTTGGTCATACATTGCATCAACTTTCAACTCTCATCCTCTTATCTTTCAACAATGTCAGGGTCCTATTCGTATAATGAACGATAGAAGGCATACAAAACAGGATGATGAATTCTTGAAGAAGTTTCTTTCAAATTGTGACATATCTGGGAAACGAATTAACGTTCATCAAGAAGAATTAAAAGAAATCATGAAGAATCAAATGAAGACAAGATGGGGTCTCAGATATAAAATCGGAGTAAGGTTACTAGGAAAGGAGTGTATCGAAAAGAAACTGGAAGAAGAAATTGAAAGAAAAAATTTAATAGGAGCCAAGGAATACCCTTTGATGAAAAAGCCAAAAATCAAAATCATATCTGGACCCATGCTTCATTTTCATTATATCCCTGAGTTTGAAGCTTACAAGTTGAATGAAGCAGAAGAAAAAACACTCCTGAAAATAGCAGAAAATTACGATATAATTTTGATTGGTGGAAATTCCAAAGAGGAGCTTAAGTACTCTGATGACAAAATATGCATCACGAAGGCATTATCTGTTTATGATGATCATAGAATATTTCCTTTCACTATATCTGATGCACATGTTAGGACAAGAATCAAATACTTTGATAGAAAAATGTTTTTTGAAAAGCCCACCCAATTGAACAATATTGAATATGATCTATGCTATGGAAACTTCAAGCATGTTTCTTGGTCACGTGCTTAACTTCAAGAAAAAAAAGTGCAGGAAAAAAAATATATATTTATGAGGCTTGAAACTGGATTTATGACCTATAAAATAGCATTACATGTTGAGGAAAAGAGTACACTAACTGTATATTGCTTGATTTCTTGTTGGATAAAACTTGGAACTGAAAAGCACACAGGATGTCTTCGAATAGAATTGGGCAGGAGGCAAAAAAGCTGGTTTCTCTATTAGACAAATTTCCTAAAGATAGAATACAGCATAATGCGACCTTTAAAACATCTCAAATACTACGATTTTGCAACATAGGAGGAATAGCTGTCCCTACGAGTGTTCTAAAAGAGGGAAGAAAAGATGCAAGCTCGGCAAAAAGTGCTTCAAAAATCGATGCATCAAAGATAAGAGAGTCGCTTTATTCAGAAAAAGGTGATACTTACCAAAAGAATATGTTTACTGAGGACATTCTTACTCAGCAGTACAAATCTTTGAAAAACATCTTTAATTCCAAGTGGAATAAGTATTACGCAATAGATAAGAAGTTGTTGGAACCAAAGGGTAATCCAAACTATTACAACAGACTTCTAGGCGATCTTAATAAGGGAGGCAAACAAAAAGAGGGGTTCTTTACTGCTTGGAGAACAATTTTAACCGGTAAATACTGAAATCGGAAAAGGCCTCCATTATTTCTTGTAAAATTATATTATTCAATATTTATTTAATCAAATATTTACTTTCTTAAACTGGGTTAATGTTCTTCATTTCTTTGCATAATGCAACTCACAATTACATCCATCGATGTTCAAGCTATTTCCGATGGATTTGAGACATTCTGTAGACTCTATTTCCGACTTGAACTCGACAAACCCAACATGCCGTATTTTCACAAGAGATAGATTCTGAAAACCTTTAAACTTTTCAAATAGCTCATACAAGCCTGCTTCCGTTACAGAAGAGGATAATTTGCTAAGGAGAAGAATCTTATTTGCACTAATAGGTTTGTCAGATTTGGCTTTCTTTTGAGAAACCCTGGATTCCATTTCTTCTGTCGACAACCTTCTTTTGCGGTTGTTGTGACATTTAGATGCTTTTCTTTTATCAAGTCGTATCTTTTTCACTTTTGCTTGATATCCTTCAAACTTTGATCGCCATTCGTTCTTAAATTGATTCTTAAAAGATTGCTCTATCGCATGATCACTATCAGTTTTTGATAACTGAATATGTACAGGCTTTCCCAAAAATGTTGATGTGTTCAGCATACTAATCGACCTCACACATTCGGAATGACTCTGAAAAGTGACAAATGCTTGTCCTCGTAATCGAATGTTTGTAAATGTTTTGATGTCTTGTGGTTCAAAACCATGGTTTTTGAAAAATTCCGTCAAATTTGCTTCGAGTGTGTTTCTAGATACCTTTTCATTAAGATTTCTGATATACAACGTTCGTATCTGTGCCTGCTTTCTGTCCATCTCTCAATTATACTGTGCGTTCGTTACAAATATAATACTGGGTCCATTCCCAATGGTACAAAGCTTTTTGCAAGAAGTATTGCAACGTCTGTAACCACATTTTTTCTCCGATTACCCCAAATAATTTTTTATTTATCTTGTGTGCAAATATATATTTTTGATACGATCGGCTAGCTGATCGGACTGACCTTGAGATCGATAAGGATAGAAGGGTCATGAATATAATAACGAAACACCAATCATAAGCCATTAATAAATTTACACCCAGGCTCACTTTATAAAATTTATAACTGCATTAGAATACAAGGCTTATATCAAACGGTACTAGATCGATTAGAACAAAGCTAGATCTAAGAATGCTCAAAGGCTTTTCCAATGGCATAAAATATTACACCAAATTTAAAGACGTCTTATTTACAAAATCAATAAAATTTTCATTTGCACTCGTTCCTTTCATCAAAAAAAAAAAGGTAATGATGATACTATCAAAGTGAAGATTATTTCTGGATACCCAACTCCTTCAAGAAAGCTTTCGAATCAGGCTTTCTTCCAAGCAAATCAATCAAGTAATCCATCTCCTCGCCAGAGCCACCTTTGACTAAGATCTTGTCTCTGTACTCCAAGCCACTTTCGATGTTCAATGGATCATTCTTAAATTTAGTGTAGTAGATATCCTCGGCAAACACCTGAGACCATAGATATCCATAGTATCCCGAAGCATAGCCACCCATTAAATGACCGAAACTTCCGAAGCCCTTCGTGACAACTCCACCATTACTGAGTAAAGCAATTTTTTCTCTCATTCCATTCCAAAGACCAAACATATCGACATCTCCATCGACTGACGTATGCAAAGCCATGTCAAACAAGCCAAAGTGCAATTGTCTCAAGTTGAACAGAGCTCCATTAACGTTCTTTGAGCGTATCAAAGAATTAACCAATTCCTCTGGGAGTGGATCATGACTCACGTAATGGGAAGAAAGCTGCTTCAATATCCTCTTATCCCAACAAAAGTTTTCAAGAAACTGGGAAGGCATCTCAACAAAGTCCCAATGAACAGAAGTTCCGCTAAATCTTGAATATTTAGTCTTTCCCAATAGGTCATGAATACCATGTCCCAATTCATGAAAGAAGGTCGTAACTTCGTCATGCTTGAGAAGTGCTGGCTTATCTTTAGTATCTCTGGTGAAATTGCAAACTAAAGCAGTCGAAGGATAAACTCTTTTTCCGGTCTCTAAATCAGTATAACCAGGGCGTAAACCAAAGTTTGCAGCATGTCCATATTTACCCGGTCTGCTATGAAGATCAAAGTACAAATAGCCGGCAAACTCTGGCGTTTCTTTGTTGTCCATTTTCCACACGGCAAATTGCTTCACTTCTTCATGCCATGTATTGTAGAGCTTGTTATCTTTGGTGATCTCAACAAATTTTAAGTTAAAGATGTGTTCATAGATTCCAAGCATTTTCTCGATCGTGTGTTGCATAGGGAAATACTCAGCAATTTTAACTTCATCGACTTTATACTGCTTTTCAAGCATCATAGTATGGTAATAACGATGATCCCAAACATAATACTTGTGATCATCTTCAAGGTTTCTTTCCTTCAAATCCTTACTCTTAAAAACCTTCAAAGACTCAATCTCCTTTTTACCTAAAGGAGAAAGTTTATCCTTCAAATCATTTAAAAAGTTCATGACAGTCTCAGGAGTCTTAGCCATTCTATCATCCAAAATGTACTCTGAAAAATTCTTATAGCCCAACAACTTTGCCAATTGAGCACGAAGCTTCACTGCTTCAATAAGAATATCGGCATTTGGCGCTGCCTTGTTTTGGTCACCAACAAAAGCAGCCTTTCTAGTGGCTGCATTTGAAGCAAACTTCAAAACCGGGAACAAGTCAGGGTACTTAAAAGTCATCTTAAACTTAGTGACTCCAGTGTCTTTGTCCTCAACTTTTGCAAACTGTGCTTTGACATCAGCTGGAACACCATCCAACTCTTCCTCTGTGAAAAGAATATACTCCGTGTTCTCGCCCAAGTTCTTGGAGTACTCCAAGGAAAGTTTGGAAAGTTTCTGCTGCAACTCCTTCACTTTTGCTCTTTTTTCTTCAGGAAGTCCTAATCCATTTCTACGATATTGTTTGTCAAATTTTTCGATGAATCGTTTGGTTTCCGGATCTTTCACCAACTCTGGGTTTTCTTTCATGTTTTCATAGACTGTATGAACAATTTTATAAACATCAGCTCTGAGGCCAGATTCAATAGAGAAGTTAGTGAATTTTTCATCTGCTTCATTAGAGGCATCCCTGATGGCCTTATCAGGAGAGACATGCTGATAGAACGATAGTTGGCCAATCAATCCACTATGCCTATTTTCCAAGTCTGCGAAAGGTTTTATAACGTTTTCGACGGTAGCATCTGAAGGCTTAATTGCAGCAACAGTATCATCCATAGCTTGGGCCTCCTTAATGAGACGGTCAGTCTCTGCTTTAATTTTATCCGCATTATAATCCCAGGATATTGGTAACTGTGGAACGTTGGTTGACATTGTAGATAGGCTCAGTCTTCTGTTTTGATTGTATCGATAAAAAATGGAACTAACGGAGGTGAATGGTGCTTTAGAGACCAGAAAGTTTCTTCTGCTATTTAAAGGGAATTCTAAGATTCTTTTAAGAGCAGACACTAGCATAATAAGCTTTCCTTATAAAAAATTACAGATAAATAAGTTGAATAAGGAAAAAATCCGATTGAGATTTCCGATGTATGATGTATTTATACATGCTCTCATATTCAATATAATTAGAGATTAATTGACGTATTCGTTAACGACAAAAAATGAGGCTCCTTATTTTTTCCCCCCCCCTCAAGTCCTTAAATGGAATAGATGTACATCCCCTTGCCCATGTGGTAAAACTTTTGATGATATTTTCAACTCTTTTCAGATTGATGTCTGAAGCTGTCTTTCTTAACCTCTCAAAACCAAATGCCAAGCATAACTGTGGCTTTGTCAATGAAGTACCTTGTATAATGGAGATACATGTATTATAATCAATATTGGGATCTTCCCTTATTATTTAATTGAGCCATGCGAGGATTCGGCTCTCAAAGCATATAAAAAACGAGAGTTATCCAGAAAAGAGGAGTCGTTGACGTTGAACACTATACCTATGTAAGGATTTAAAATACAAAATTCAAATCAGATGTAAGGATGCAATATTTACCATTCGAGATTTTTTGAACCAAAAATCTGTTACCGGAGAAGATGATGGAAAGCCGCTTGAAAAAAAAAGAGAGATCATCATTCACTTCGGAGTAATGATCAGCAGGAGCCCAAAGCCTTTGTATTTTGATTCTATTGCTTCAAAAGTTGATTGCAGAACGATCATTAGCCATGCAAAATATAACCATTCCTACTCTTCCCGTTCCTGGGGAGAATAACAACGAAACCCCAAAAGGAGAAACAATATACATCCATCCTTCACAGCAGTACAAACCAGAGCCTCAAAAATCTGTTGTTGAAAAGTATTTCGAAAAAACAACTGGTTACATGTCGGCACACCCATTCGTATCCTTTGTTGGATGCTTTGCTGCTGCATATGTTGTTGCCGGTGCCTATAAAAATCTCTTTGGAGCCAAAGGAACACAATTTTTTAGAGGTGGATTTGATCCAAAGATGAATACAAAAGAGGCACTCAAGATTCTTGAACTAAAAGAGAGTACGCTGACAAAGTCAAAATTGAAAGAGAATCATAGGAGAATTATGCTCTTGAACCACCCTGATAAGGGCGGCTCTCCGTATTTGGCTACTAAAATCAATGAAGCTAAGGATTATTTGATAAAACATGTTATAAAGAAATGAAATTTTTGGTCACTGGACACAAAGGAGCTAGATAAATAGAAGGCTTCATGTGTATGAGTTCGAGTCTTCTGTTTTCATTACAACAATAGTCAAATGAATGTATGTATATATATGTATATAGAAAAAGTATGTACATGCTGTAAATAGTGGAATATATATGGTCTGTCTGTTCATAAATTTTCACCAAAACTTCCAGCTTGGCTTCTTCCGAGTCTGAGTTTTTGATATATCATTTTCTCCCGTTTTATTCAAACCTTGCCTTAACTTTCTTAATTCTATTTCTCTTTCTGCTAAGTCCATTGCTTTTAACATACTCTCTTCTTGATGTTGTGTCACATGCTCTGCATAAACAACGTGTTTGTTACCAAATCTATCCTTAATAAATTCATTATTGGTTTCATCCTCACCAACGAGGTGTTTCTTCTCATTATCCTCATACATAATGGATGGTAACGGCTTTTGTGGTATAGATTTTGTTTGATCGTAGTTGTATAAGTCATTGTAATCAGCCGAGGATAGTCCTCCTAAAATCTTCTCCTTTATTCGTAATTGAAATCTTCTAAATGGAGCAAATACATTTTCATTGTCGTTCCACTTGTAAAAGAAAACTCCAAACCCAATTAAAAGATATATAGACACCTTTGCTGTAATCTCCGACCCTCGTACAAATGAAGATTTATGGTTAATTCGTCTTAAAACTTTATACCTTCCTGGATAAAGTTCTGAAGGAGGACGCGGATAGTATTTCAATCTCTTCATATCGACTCTAAGTTTTTCATAATCGGTCAAATCTTGCACTGGTACTCTCGAGTTACGTTTTACCGATGAAGGTGGGTCAAATTCACTTGGATATCCTTCAGGTGGACGTATATCTGTAGGATCATAAGGATTGTACGGTGCTTTTGGTTGAACCCAACCTGGCGGATTTGGCCGCCTTTCAAAATTTGAAGGTTTTTTGGGATCAGCCATCTTAGCAAGCAAGCTTTTCAAACGAAGGACGACAAATTATAAATAATGCTTAAAATTCCGACTGTGTAAAGCGTCTCCTCACATTAGTCTTCAATTTTTCTCCACCTCAACTTCCCCAAAATTGATTGTCAATTATAAGATTTACCGATGTTTGAGATCGATATCAATCAGCAGTGAGGAGGGGAAAAAAGTTGTCGGTTGGAAGAATGTCAATGGATTGAATTCTTTACGGAATAAAGCTATATATTTAACATCTTTTTTTTTTCGCGTTTCGTGGAGCACCTGCGAAATTCTTGCTATACTCTCAGATCAAATTTGATCAGGAGGAGTCCTGGGAAGTAGACAGACTTTTTTTTTTAGTTTACATATAGTCAGATCTTCACGGGGACAAGAATTAACAAATTGGGAATCGGTTTTAAATTGTTGCTCTTTGTCTCATTAGCATCATACAAATGAAGTGGTCAAATATTTCATACTTTTTCTCCCTTGAGGCTTTAGACTATCGCTTGGGCCCTTCGAGGGATCCCAAAAAAAGACAGCAGATCATTAAATCGGCCACACCATCACGCTGGAATACGCTTGAGTTTCGTATATACTATGTATGCTTTGCAATTGTTGTACCGTTGATGATAAGGGCAGCCATGACTGCTAGCAACGAAACAAATCCAAACTATCCTATCTACCAAGGAATTCTTAGTAAGGGATGGATTTTTGGACGGAAAGTTGACAACTCTGATTCGCAATACAGGTTCTTTAGAGATAATTTGGTGCAACTAGGAGTTCTGCTAACTTTACATTGCGTCTCAAGACGGTTGGTGAATTGTGTTCATAAAATAGAGCGCATCAGTTTTGATCTCGTTTGTGGTCTCATATTCTTATTTGCAATTCATGGCTACAATTGCCTTAAGATATTATTTCATGTGAGTGTGGAGTTCTTGCTAGGAAGAATTGCAAAGAAAAATCGTAAGCTCAGCATAATACTTTTGTGGATATATGGTGTTTCTACGCTATTTCTCAATGACAAATATAGATTGATCCGTTTCGGCCAGTTGTGGAGTCAATTATCGTTCATGGATTCATTCACAGGACTTGTTGCAAGATGGGATGTGTTTTTTAACTTTACTTTACTCAAGATTCTCAGCTTCAATTTAGATTATATTCAAAGAATGAAGAACATTTCAGAAGGATTAGCATCTATTGCTCTTCAGTCACATAAAGCAAAGATAAGTGATGAGAACGAGGAAATCCTCTTGGAAGATAGAAGTACCGAGAGTAAAAGTGCTTTTAAAAGAGGAACAACAGCAGAGAATGAAATGATTGACGAAATGCTTGTCAATGACAGAAAACGTATGGATGCTCCATTCCCATTATCCGATTACTCCTTTGCCAATTATTTGGCATACTGCTTCTATACACCACTTTTTATTGCTGGCCCTATAATTACATTCAACGACTACCTTTTTCAGTCAAGACACACTCTCCCATCAGTTACCTGGAAGCGGACTGCAGCTTATGGAGTCAGACTTCTTGGATGTATCTTAATGATGGAATTGATTCTCCATTACATATATGTCGTGGCAGTTTCAAAAGCTCACGCTTGGAGAGGTGATACTCCATTCCAAATATCTATGGTTGGGCTCTTCAATTTGAATATTATTTGGTTGAAACTACTGATTCCGTGGAGAATTTTTAGATTCTGGGCCTTGTGCGATGGAATCGATACACCTGAAAATATGATCCGTTGTGTGGATAACAACTATTCCGCCCTACAATTCTGGAGAGCTTGGCACAGATCGTATAACAAATGGATTATCAGATATATTTACATACCTCTTGGGGGTTCGCGTAACAGAATTTTGGCATCTTTGGCAGTCTTTTCATTTGTCGCAATATGGCATGATATTGAACTTCGGCTTTTAATTTGGGGATGGCTAGTTGTTGTGTTCTTGCTGCCCGAAATCGTGCTAACAAAGGTATTCAATCCCTATAAAGGAAGGCCATGGTACAGGTTTGTGTGCGGTCTTGGAGCTGTTGGAAATATCTGGTTAATGATGCTTGCAAATATTTATGGCTTCTGTTTAGGTAAGGATGGTTCAAAACAGTTGCTCAGTGATATGTTAACGACAACAAATGGGCTTGGTTTTTTTGTCGCAGCATGTATATGCCTTGGCATTGCAGTCCAGGTAATGTTTGAACAACGTGAAACCGAAATGAGGAAGGGTATTTATGTGAAATGCTAAGCGCGGTAAACCAAACCGTTACGAACTATAATTTGTATATATCTCTCTCCATAGTACGATGTGATGGTCTATGTCTTTGAGTATATTATATGATTATCGTGAATACTTATTTTTGTACTGTCGTGGACTCATTCTCCGTCTTGCGGGGATACTCCAGATTCCCAAGCGACGCCTTTTAGCCTTTTTCTCATAATGTCTATAAATCATCTCTCTACCATCAAATTCTGCTCCGACTTTAGCTTCGTATACAGTTCCTAATCCTGCCTTGATCATCTCGGCACTCACATCTCTGTATCCATTCCATTTGAGAACCTCTACTTTGGAAACTGTTCTTTTGTACTGATCCATGTGCAGTGGTTTCACGTACACTTTTCTCCCCAATATATATGATCTTAGCCAAGCCAAAGCTTCATCTCCAAATGGTTGAGCTGGGTTTCCAAAATGGGCTCTTTCCGGGGCATCAACACCACAGAGTCTCACGTGTATTGTTTGGCCTTTGAGCTCTTTAAACTTATTGATCTCAGGGATTTTTCGGATCCATCCCCATCCACCCCTATATCCACCTGGTAAATGATAAAATCTGAAATTATCACCATCACCTACTGATGTCACCTTTCCATACAAATATCGATGTCGATAAGTCCTTTTGGGGATATCTAAGGACGTGGGTACTCGGCATAATACGCGCTTGTAAAACTTATGCCCATATATTACAGCAATAGCAGCACTTGCTCCATAAAAAAGTGCTTTGACATTTGATGTTGTCTCATCTGACAGATCTTTTTTATCTTTTTCATTCGAATCTCCAATCATTTGGGAGAATCCAGTAATAATTCATTCCCATTGAACCCCATAACTAACAACAACATCAAGCAAAACTTGGTGACATTTAGATCAGAGCACTTTTTTTCCCCTGTCGCTTTCACCAGCATTTTTTTTTTCACCCCGGGAAAATGCACAGCCTTTATCTAGCTAAACAAGATCTGCAAACCTTAAAATTTCCATCCAAATTGTTGTGAAGTAGGAGATATTTTCAAAAGTTAAATATGCACAATCAATCACATTACCATTCTAGATCATCGAATTTATATAAGTCCTTCAAATCTCGATACTTTCTTAATGGCCTAGTTTTTTTCTTTCCAACGTGGCTAGTACTCAAATTTGCACAAATCAAAGGGTATTCTCTTTTCCACTATGATTTTTAGATTCTCAACACTGAAAGCTTTCACCGATTCCATGCGTCCAAAGAACATTGCTTTTAAGAATGCATTCGCGCAATTTAGGTATAAATTGGGTTCAAAATGGAACTCACAAATATTCAACGGGCAAATCTCTCGAAGATCTTATGCTAGCTATGTATATTTTGATGGACCAACCTCTGGACCTAGATACTCATTCAGTACTTGGTATAACAGTAAGTACATAAAGATTGGTGCAGTTGCCGTTTTATTTATTGGATTGACTCATATTGAGAAAGCACCAGTTACGAAGAGAAGACGCTTGATGTTGTGTCCACAATGGGTTGAGAATAAAGTCGGGCAAATGTCGTATAGATCAATCATGGCTGAATATGGAAATTATGTTCTTCCCGAGAACAGCTTGACAGCAATAAAGGTGAAAAACGTTATGCGTAGATTGATATACGCTGCTCAGCATTACCATGATCCAGAAACAGGCGAAGAGCAAAACTTGTTTGAGGATCTACATTCCAAAAGCATCCCTGTTACGGATTGGAAAATACATGTTATTGATGATGTGGCAATGCACCGTGAGACACCTAATGCTTTTGTTATTGGAGACGGCAAAGTTTTCGTTTTCAGGTCGATCTTACCTTTATGTGCCAATGATGATGGGTTGGCAACAGTCCTCTCCCATGAGCTGGGCCATCAACTTGCACATCATATTGGAGAAAAAATGACGAAATCGCCATTCTACATCACTTTGAACTTGATCACATACTCTATGTTTGGTTCTAGCAATCTTGGAAATTTGATTGTCAGCTTGGGTTTAGAAAGGCCATCTTCAAGAGAGATGGAAACAGAGGCCGATTACATTGGCTTGATGGTCATGTCATCAGCATGCTTTAATCCACGTAAGGCCCCTGGTTTCTGGTCCAGAATGATTGAATTTGAGAAAAGAAACGGCGGCTCTGTTCCAGAGTTCATTAGTACACATCCATCATCAGCCAGAAGAAACCAGAATCTTAGATCTTGGATACCCAAGGCAGATCAACAGGCCGAAATGGCGGGATGTGGGCATTTGCTTCAAAGATTCAATAATATGTCTTTCTTTTAGATAAAATTTGCTTTTTTTCTCTTCTATTCTCTCATGTTAAAAGTTACGATTTTCTGTCTTTTTCTAAGTACTTTTCAGGCCCCGATTTTTCTTTTGTCTTCCTTCAATTTCTTTTATATATATATTTATGTAAACCTTTACTTTTTATATCTGATTCTATTCTTAAACTATTAGCGATCATTTTCATTCTGTGGCAATACGGTAGGCATAAACTTGTTAGTCCTTGTTTTCTATCATACATTCTGTAAATTTTTTTTTTCGGTCATAAATCGCTCCTTTCCCTCATTGTCTGCTCAGAGCAGTGAGTGGTGCATGACCGACCTGGCGGATCTTTCAGTTAGTCATAATATTGACATACTCCTTTCAATTCATCGGCAAAGATCTATCATACAAAGAATATATAGGCTCTACTTTTCTGTGGTTCCCTAACATTGAGCCGTCTGCTTTTAAAAAGTTCAGTTATAAATAAACTTCTATTGTTTGTCGTGAATAATTAAAATTAGTTGCACAGTTAGTGATGAGATACTATCTTCATGATTTATTCACCCAGACCAGGGACACAGATCCGGATCTTAGGTTTATGGCATTAAATGATCTTGAAAAAGAATTGCGGAGTCCAGAATCTAAATATACAACTGAGGACAAAAATCAATTTGCAGATTGTCTACTTAGATGCCTTGATGACGAGTTTGCGGAGGTTAGAAGCCAAGCTCTAAAATGCTTTGAGTCTTTATCCCCAAGGATGGGCGCTTATGTTGTTTCCATATTGAATAAATTGTCATCCAAAAAGCCTAAACAACTTTCAATCACGTCGTCAATATATACCATGGCAGTCCACAATATTTTGAAAAACCTTACTCCTGATGATTCGATCGGAAGAGGTATTGTTAAAGGTACTTTAGCGACTATTTTGCAGGACAAGGAGACTTTCTACAACGTAATCGATTACATTGAAATTTTGACCGACCTTTTGGAGTACTTAAGTAAATATTTCAACAGTCAGCAATTATCAAACAGTGCTACTGTGCTTGTTCATTCTTCGTTTCATGCAGATGCCATAATTGCAAAGAAGTCTGTTTTTGCTTTAGCAATTCTCTCAAGGGGTTTATCTTCACCATCTATTATAGAATCTATTTTTGAACTCTCTTTTGAGGAAGTACAATCATTTGATGATATTAAGTGTGAAGGTATTTATCTTTCCATTTCTGCTGCAGTGATAAAATCAAATCCAACTATTATGGCAGGTATCTATCCAAAAATAAGGTCATACGTTATGGATGCGCTAAAAATTGACACATTAGAAAAGCCTGATGATGATTTTGACGTTCAACAAGATATAGATCTGATTAGATCTGAAGCGTTTACCTGCCTATATACAGCTTTTGCACATATAGCTTCAAAAGTTGCTGTGGAATATGCAGATGAAGTATTAAAAGTCTGCCGACTTTTTTTGACATATGATCCATACTCTGAAAATGACTGTTTAGGAAATATTGACAATAATAGCAGTAATGGTTTAGAAGATGGCCAAGAAGATAATGATGATTTTGTTGAGTACATTTCAGAAGAGGAGCAATACGAAGAGGAAGAATGTGAAGAATACGGTAGTAGTAACTCTTGGATACTAAGGAGGGACTCTGCCATGCTAATTAAAGTCATAATCCAGAGACTTCCTATGAAGATACCTTCAGTTTATCGCTTTTGTTTTGATCAGCTTATATCAGAGCTTTCTGAAATTAACAGTGCATCTTTGACTGAAGTTTTGAACTGTTTTATAGAGCTTTTTAAAGCTACTAACAGGAGTGGACCATATTATACATT
Organism: Brettanomyces anomalus; assembly: GCA_001754015.1. Lineage (NCBI taxonomy): Eukaryota > Fungi > Ascomycota > Pichiomycetes > Pichiales > Pichiaceae > Brettanomyces > Brettanomyces anomalus. The sequence continues at coordinate 26,870 of MDSB01000014.1, forward strand.
AAAATTGATGAATTCGTTGAGACAGTCTGCTATGGAAAGAAGAGGATCAGATGTTAGTATGATAACTGATAATGATCCTCGTACTGAACTAGAATTAAATGCAGACAAATTGTGTGAATCTTTTAGCAAAGTTCTAACACCACGAAATTCTGAAAAGTTGATTCTTTTATACGAATTTATCACACAGCTTTCTTGTGCTACTAAAGGTTTGGGTAAGCATTGGATCTGTCCTATTTTGACAGCTTTCGATAAGTTGAGAAATGGTCCACCATCATCAGAGCTACTAAAACTTTATTCCACGTTGTTGGAGAACAATTCTATGAACAATTTTAACTCTGCTATTGGTATCATGATTGAGAATATTCGTGCTTCAATAGAATCATCTAATCATGAGTTGATAACACAAGGCTTAGCTCTTCTAGAAAAAATATTATCTGATTATATTATAAGGGATAAACCATCAGCTGCCATTTTGGCATTGCTTGGCAGCTCTTTTGATGACTTACTTATTACAAAAACACTGAATAAAAACTATTCGACCGAAATAAGGAAGCAATGTCTTAACTGCCTGTCTGGTTTAGTGATTTATGTGTTAAGCACGGACGAAAAACTTTTAAGATCTCTTCAGGTATTTGCAGATACCATATCATTGGAATTTTTAATTTTAACAAATATGGAATGTATAGCTGAGTTTATTCGTTCAGAAAATGTTGCTAAATTAGTTGAAGATGATTGGATAGAGATAATTGTTAATCATCTTGTGGAATATACTATGAGCCCTGAACTACGGACACAGTCATTGAAGACAATACTTGCAATCACGGAAGTTAATATTTTAAATGTTCAGAAGAAACAAGCATTATCGAGAGCGCTCATTGATCTTTGTACTTCATGCAACATGGAAACCACCGATTCTGTATTGGCTGCTAAAATCTTGACAAATATTTTAGAAACCACAGATGGTCCATTACCAAATGCTTTCACTGATCTTTTAGTCGATTTCTCCAAAATCAACATGTTTGATAATGGAACTTTGACTCGATATGCTAGGAATATTTTAAAGCATACAGAGTGTAAGATAATAATAGATCGAATCTTTCAAAAAGGAGCTCGATCGGACCCTTACGTTTCAAAATTATTAGCAATTATCTATGTGGCTTCAGGAAAGTTAGATTCTGTTGATAATATTGAGAGAAATCTTGATTCTGGAAAAGATATTTTGTTTTCATTGACGTTTTTAGAACAAGCTTCAAGAACTATGAAGTTGCATCCTGATTTGACGATGTTTTTCAAGCTTTTTGTAGCTTCGGACAGTCAGATAAGCGAAGCAGCAGTGCACACCACGGCACAAATTATAAGATCAAATATGAAAGACTGTTTACCATCGTTCATTGAAGGAGCTGCGAGTGGAGAGTATGACCATCTCCATATGATGAGCTGCATTGCCGAAGTTTTACAGGATATACAGCTTGATGATGAAACTGTTGAATCCTTATTCCGTGTTGTTTTCCATATGGAATCACAATCGGGTCCTAAGTTGGATAAGGATGAAGAAGTGGAATATCAGGCTGAATCGAAATGCTTTACCAATTTGGCTCTTTCAAATGAGGAAATCGTGAATAAATTTTACAGCGAGTTAAGTGGAGATGCATCCATAAAAGTGAAAGCATCATTGGCCTTGGCATTAAAATCATGCCTAAATAAAGATGAATTCTTGAAGCACAAAGTTGCACTTTTAGGAAGGTATCTTGAGGAGGCTACCTCCGAAAACTTTATTTTTAGTACAAATCTAAAGCTTAAGAAAATAGGCTTGGGTACCTTGATTACTGCCGTGTATAAAAGACCACTTGTTGGCTTACCTTTGGTGTCAAAACTTCTCCCCCGAATATTGGAAAATGAACTGGTACAGAAGAAGGAATATATAAAAATCGTCAGAATTGGCCCCTTCAAGCACAAGCTAGATGATGGCTTAGAGAGTAGGAAGCAGATTTATGAGCTTATTTACTCGGCCCTTACAGCTATTGAGAGTAATTCAAGTTTGGAAATTTTATTTGATATCGATTATGATAATTTATTCATTAAAATTGTCAAGAGTTCCTTTAGGGATGACCCTACGATCATATTCTTATGCTTATTGATAGTGCTGAAAGTCACTACTTTGCATCCAGAAATCTTTTCAAGCTCGGAACTTCTAGGTGTGTTTATTCATGTGTGTAGTAAGAAGCTCTTCAAAAAGACAAGAGCAGAAGCATCAAAGCAAGAGATTGAAAAGAGAAATGATACCATTAAGGCCATTTTGAGATGTTGCAAGAAGATTAACACTTTAATTGAGAAGGGAAATCTCAGACCTGATGGTGATGTATTAGCTGAATGGAGGTCGTTTTATTATAACACCAAAACTATGTATCCTGTTATAAATGCTGAGTGACAGTGAATATCGATGCTTTTTATTTTATTGAAATGCATACAAATGGTACGAGTTGTCTGATGAAAATAAAAAATAATAAAAAGGACATCAAGGATAAATCATGCTAACCATGAAGTCGTAATTATAAAGTTTCAAAAATTTCCAACGCTTTGTCAAAGCCTTGCTCCCATTCCCAGATGAATTGGCTGTCACCTTTATTGCGAATATGTTGATCTTTTCTTGTAGTTTTCCAACAGTTAATCCTACCAATTCTCGAATTGTCCATTTTCGAAAACTCAAGAGAATCATTCCATGCTGTTGTAAAGCCATCTTTATATCTCCAATGTTCGTAATGCTCATTTGGATTCTGAGAATTCCAGTAGTTTTCGTGACTCTTCAAAAGATCATTGAGGTATCTTCTAAAATCCGAGTCTGATGGCAACCTTGGATTGGTATCTCTAGTAGGGATAGATCCGGAATCCACCATTGGTTTAAATCCCCATTCACCACCATCTCCATACTGAAATTTATAGCACCAAAAATAGTAACCGGCACGGGCTCTTTTTTTGAGCAATTCGACCTCTTTATTACCAAACTTTTTAACCTTATCAGATCTGTTACCTTGTGTTTTTTCCCATGTCTTACCATCAAGCACGCAAGAATATTCTCCCACAATAAAGTCCGCTTTATTTGCTGCATCTCCCCCGACAACGGTATTCTCGAGTTCGGAAATTAACTGATCAGCAGACTTACCTTTATCTTCATCGGAAAAGCATCTGTACACGTGATCGTCAATAACAATTCCAAGGGCGGCTCCTCCTTTTTCTGAAACCCAATCTGCAAACTGCTGAGGCCACCATCCATCACTGATAATGATAGGAATACTGTTATTAACTTCACGTATGCAATTAATGGCCCGTGCATAATATTTTTTTTGATATTTTGCATCGTTATCAAATGGAGCCTCGTTCACTATTTGCAAAGCGCTAATGTTGTCATACTGATTAATGGCAGAAGCTATAAACTGAAGCAATTGGCAAGCATTGTCCATACTTTTGAGATTTTTCCAAAATCCAGGCTCCGAGAAGTTTTCGCCGCTATGTTGACCAGTATTTGCGCCATTCTCCAAAGCATGCAAATCGACCAAAATGGATATATGGTACTGTGCCGCTTTCTTTATATACTTCTCAATAAAAATATTCCATGCATTCTTGTAAACACCGGACACTGAGCCAAATGATGTTCCCTCCGCAAATCTTCCACCATCAACCATCCAGTATCCAATAGGAATCCTAATTGACTGTACTCCTTTCGACTTGAGCCACCTCCAGTCATCATCTGTGCAATATTGATTCCAGTGATTTTCTAACTTTTTTCGAGTCCATTCCAATCCTTTTGATTGCACGCATTTCTTAATGGCATCGAGTTCAACATCGGTATTTTCATCGAACATCTCACCGTAAATATACTTTTCCAAAACAAATAATGAGCCAAAATTTACCCCAAAGTTCTGTCTGCTCTGGTAAATCTGCTTGATTGTAGGTTTCGCCCCATCTTCAACAGCTGGGCTGGATCTAGTAATGCTACTAGGTGAGCTCAGTTTCAGCCTCAATTGATCAAACATGATTCTTATGTGTTCCAATTTACTATGATGCCTTGATGATTGAAGCCCTTATTCATACAGTACAGAATTGAAAATGGCAAAGTAAAAACGCATTTTACTTTATCATGCTTGCTCTCAACCGATCCTATTAGCACTGCCACGTTTGGTCAATAGTGGGGAGCAGTACGCACTTTTTTTTTCAGGCATATATGTTTCAAATAAGAAACGAGTTTTATGCGAAGATATTAAGGCAATTGAAATAACAGCGGTTTTTCAATTAAGCAGTTCATCTGGCCTGCGGTGCATCGGAATAGAGTCCGTATCGAAAAGGAATCTTTTAAGTGTACGATGATTAGTGTCTTAAAAATTGGACTACCTGTTTTTGTGTCCGGTGTGGCCTGCTTTTATGCTAAAAAGCCTCTTCTTAATGATAGCAAAAGGAACTTCTATGGTGATAATACTGGGGATATTGCGCCAGGAAACCCGTTAAAAGAGAGCTCAGCATTAGAAAAACTCGTGGAAAGCAAAATTGCACCCAAAGAATCGTTTATTGAAAAAGGTACAAAAGTTACAAGGATTTATCTTCAGAAAGGCTTTTCAGCTTTGAGGAGGTCATATGTTGAACAAACAGATCAATATTTTAGAAAAGAGAGGCAAACGATGCGCACAATCTCAAGCCTTCATGATAAACGAGAACAATTGTGGCCCAATACATTATACATTTTAACAGGATTTCTTACTGGTGTTGTTTTCACGAGAAGATCAAGCTTTATTTTAAAAGGAATCTCACCTGTTGTATGTGGAATCACTGCTTATGCCATTTTCATGCCATCTACGTTTAAGAGGTCTAGCAGGTATATCCTCGGTCTTGAAAAAAATAAGCTTCCTGGAGTTTATGATAAACAAGCCGAATTGGCATCTACAACTGAGGAATTAATACAACAGTCACGGAAGCTTAAGGAAGAAAATATAAAATTGGTGAATTCCTATTATGATAGAACCAGGAAAAGTATTGGAGAAGCAGCCGGATTGTCTGTGGATGTCCCCATCTCAGATAAGAAGGTGTGACGTTCAATGTATTTACTCTTTTTATTATACTTAAACATATTCCAGTACTAATATAAACTAAAGATTAATTTATAACTTTGATTCTTCGTCGACATCAGTATTATCTTCATCAGAGGATGTCACATGCTCGACAAAAACTTTGTAGCCAATATCCTTGAAGTATTTTGTAGTATTCTTCTCTTGAACTGGGTTGCAACTAATAAAGCATATCGAACTCGAAGGTTCAAACACAGGAACAAAGTATTTCTTAAAAATGTACAACAAATCCTCCGAAGTAATGTTAGAAATTTCCCTCATCAAACGCTTGCTGTAATCTTGACCTCTTTTAGACAAATTTATGTTAAAGAAATCTGCTGTTGCAGCCTCGAAGTAGTTTGATTGACCATTTGTCAACATGTTTACCACAGAGGAGACCGCTGCTTTCTTCATTTTATCATCAATTGAAAGAATGCCATTAGCATAGTCACTAACCACTTTCTTGGCAGCTTCGTAACACTTCTGGGTATCTACACCTCGATAAATGCTGAAATTCAACTGTCCAGTTTCGAAGTTTTTATACATGTTAACTCCATACGCAAGACCTGTACCCCTAATGGCTTTCCAGAAAGGACCTTCAACACACTGGAAAAATTCAGCACCGAGAATAATTTTGAATACATCTTTGCCGTCATATTCAAATGGCACTCTTGTTTGCAAATTCATGTAACTCGAATCTGATCCAGGAGTTGTCACAATGAAACACTTCTTCTGCTTCTTTAAGCCATCAATAGATAACACGTCAGATGTTAGTGGTAATGGAACAAGATCTCTAGTTTGTCCCTTCTTCGCTTCGATCTTCTTAATGAAGCTTTCCCATGAAGATAGTGGGTGCTCAATTTTAGAGTGATCGAAAACCACAAACACCCTCATGTTAGCAAGGTCAAACAACTGGGACCTCACTTTTTCTAAAGTGCGAACTAGCTCTTCAAATCCTTCATCAGTCTCTATCTGTTTGAGAAGATCCTTAAAAAATTTCTGATTTTGATAAACGTCGTTAGCCTTCCTCAATGATCTGTTGGTGAATGAAACTTTATTCATCAGTGAACTGAGCATAATTGTTCCACTTCTTTTGACTTCAGGTAACCTATTTATCGAGTTTTGCAACGTGATCAAAATACGTTGCTTATCAAATTCAGTTTTGAATAAAAGCTTATAGCACCAATCTATCGCGGTAGCATAATTTTCAGCGGGAATTGTCATTTTCAAGTTAAATAGCTCAGCAAATGATCCCTGAAACGAAGACGAAAAGACGCAATTAAGCATATCCCGGTTTATTTGCTTTATAAGTTCGTCGTACGGTGTCAAAGTTCCGTCATCGTTACGCAAAGGAAAACTTAATAAGTTTCTAAGAATATTGGAATAAGGCAAGTATTTCTCGTCAATAACTTTAGAGGAGAACAATATACTTATGATAGCAAAATTTGATTTGATATCCTCCAAGTGAACATACAACGGGAAATGATCAGGTTGATCGGCGAGAACATCCCTCACAACGGAAGAAGAATTTTTGTTCTTTAAATCTTTGTTCCGACCTGCAGCTATAGGTAATGTCTTAATAAATTCAATCTTAGAAGGATCTGGTTGTCCAAATTGATCAATAATATTTTGAGGAACCGGCTTTTCATTTTCCGCCTCCGCCTCCTGCAATTTCTTATCGAGTTCTTTGAGTCCCCTTTCACCCAAATTAGCTTTCCGATCTTCAATAAGTTTTGTATTTTGTTGTTTCAACTTGGAATATAGTTTTGGTGAAGGTTTTGCGATGACAATACAAGGCTTGCTATCCAAAAAGTACTTCTTATATGTCTCAACCCACTTATCAATATTCCATGTCAACAATTCATCATACTCGTGTAAATCTTTTAGCCATGATTCAAGGCTGGATCCATCAGCCTTTCCGTAAAGAGCCTCGAATATTGCCATATTAATGGCGCTATCTGGTGATTTCTCCGATGAGAAAAGGTACTTTCTTCTTGATTGTTCCACAAGATCTTTTAATCTCTTGAAATCCAATTTCTTTGTATCACAATGGTCGTTCATTAATTTGAAAACTTTCTCTGGAAAAGTGTCTGCCTCCTCGGTTGGAACATTTGAAAATTGAATATTTATACCCGTTCTCAAAAAGCTGTCTGAATAGAAATCGGCACTTGTGGCAAGAGGCTCACTGATTTCAATAAAGTTCTGACTGAACAACGAAATGACCGTACTAGTAAAATACTTACACAAAATATCGACAGCTTGGTCCATGACAAGGTCTCTACCATCGGGCCCTATCCAAGAAAATTGTATCTCACTCGATGATTCATCCTCATCAGGAAAATCAACAGTCTTGCTAACTAGCTTTGTAAGCGGTTCATCGGCAGGAGAATCGAGAAATGGTCTTTTATGAGGAACCATTGGCAAAGAATCTAGTTCAGAATCGACTTTTGTCATGACATCAAGTAATTCTTCCTCATCAACTGACCCAGAAATTATAATACATAGATTATCAGGGCGATAGTTTTCTGCATGATACTTTCTAATCTCATCATTCTTTAACGCCCTAAGATTCTTCGTTAAGCCACCTGTTTCGGACTTGTAGCCAGATTTTTTATATAAAACTCTCTGTGCAGTTAATCCTTCGATGAATGAGGGCTGATTTTCAATTGCCTGCATTTCTGAATAAACCACACCTTTATCTTTGGCCTCGCCATCTAAATGGTAAACCTCGGTGTAACAAGCTGCATCAGTTATCTTTGGATACAAGACGTGGTCTAAATATACAGGGAGAAGCATTCTAAAGCCATCCCAACCTGCTGTTGTTAAGGTATATACAGTTTGGTCTGTTGCTGTCCATGCATTTGTAACGCTAAAGGCCAAGTTTCCAAGAAGATCCAATAAGCCTTTATATGGATACTTCTTTGAGCCCATAAAAACTAGATGTTCCAAAGTATGAGGACAGCCACTGTCATTCAAAATTTCGGTTCCAACGGCGAAATATCCATTAACTATGGGTGAATTTTGAGAGATCAATGTCAACTCCAAGCCTGTCCTAGATGATCGCCATTTTTTGACAGAGCATGGAGCATAATCGAGTTTGAAGTTGGACTCAAGTTTGAAGAAGGAGGTCTGCATGGTTCTTCGAAGATAATTCATGCAATCAATAAAAGTAAACGTAGGATCAGGTTATTTTACTCGATTAAACCCGTTCGTACTTTCATACACTCAGAAACAGTTATGAAGTATATATGCTTTTGTTCAAGGTGTTCTTTCCTTCATGACTCCTCCAGATTTTAAGCATCACCCCCCACTCAGCATATTATTTACAATTCACGGCCTTTTTATTCAAAATTTTTTTTCAAGATCGCACCCTAGCACTTTTCCTTGTTCCGAACTAATTTTCCTAATTGATAATGTTTTCCCAGTTTAGCGCTCCTGTTTTTTTGGTATCGACTACATATTTTGTTTTGTCTTAAACAAATGAAAAAAATATATATATATAAATACAAAGCTAAAGATATTTTTGTATAGGGATGAAAAAGAATATATATATATATATGTAAGGAAAATGGCCTTGAGAAAAGAAATAAGAATGTGGAAGACTAGACCATCAAAGCAGAAAGAACATAGTAAAATGTCGGATCAGCTAGACGGTGATAACAACTCGCCAAATCTCGATTCTGATTCCTTGTACCCTTCGGCAATTATTCCTCAAGAAGATCAGGAACATCAACAATTTTCATCATCTACAATGTGGAATAATGGGAAATCACTTAGTTCAGTATCTCTGGTGTCTCAATATCAAAGGCAGAAAGCAAAGCCACCTCAATTTATAAATCCGCTTCTTAAAACTTTAGAGGCACTGGGTATCAAGAGTCCAAGTCAACCTAGTGCTGCTCAAGTGGCGTACAAGCTAACTAAGTTGATCAATACAAGAAAGAAAATGGTTAAAAGAGAGCAGGATTTCTTTTCCAGTATAGCAAGTTGGATGGCTGTTCTACCAAATTATGAAAATTCTAGAATGTTGTCTGAATATAATGCGCTCCTAGATATTCAGATCAGATCAGAAGAAGAACTTATTAGAAAGCAGGAGAACATTAATCTACAGCTTGCACATGTTTTTCAAAGGGAGAACAAAATGGAAATTCAGAGAAGCAAGCGTCAGGCTACAATGATCGAAGTAAGAGAAGAAGAACGAAAAAAGGGTGAAGGACAAGCACTTCACCTAGCAAAAGAAAAAATCGAAGAAATTGATGCTTCAATTGAAGTCATTAATGATCAGCTGATAAAAGCAATTAGTACAGTTTTAAAAGGTTCTCTTTTAGATTATGCTATCTGTCTCCAAACATCTTGCAATAAGATTAAAGATGGTTGTGACACATTATTTAGATATGTTAATGAGGGGAGCATATATCCCATAAATAAGATATATGATGAGACAACATGCGAATCTGCATTTGCAAAAATACACCCAATCATAGGACCAAGAGCAGGATTCGATTCGGGATTATCGTCAGGAAACAAAGAAAACAAGCTAAAGGATCGTACTAATGAGCTTAATTTAATAAGCAGTAGTAAAATCAGGGATTTGCCAACTAAAGAGGGATACCAAGGAAACACAGATGAGCCCACACTTAATGTGGAACCAGCATGTACCGAATGTCTGGCAGTAGAAAAAGCCGGAAAGATTGTTCATGCAGCATTTTGTAGTCATTTCAAGAAGCCAATGTTAGAACGGCCGGCTTCATCTCAAAGTATTTCCATGCCAGGAAAAATCTCACTTCGTCTTTCTAGCTTCATGAGACCTAAGGAATCTAGCATATGGCAATAGCTTCAAATAAAGAGGGTTGCAGTTTCTGCGGGAACGCAAAATTTCTATATGCTATTATCTTGCTATTTGTAATAGAGTATTTTATATAGTTTCATACCCAATTGTCGTAAATGACTAGATGTTTAATTATATAATGGTAGAAAATAAAATGAGCTCTTGTTAAAGAGTTTTCTGGCTGAACAGACAATCCATGCGAATTTTTAAACACTATCATGGGATTCTTTGGAAGTTATCAATACTTCCTAGCCACCAAATATTCAGTTGGTATCCACTTTTAACTGTAAAAATCTCACCGAATGTGCAAGATAAAAAAAAAGATAAAGTATGTATATGGGTGTGTTTATATATAGTCAAGGTGTGGACCTTAGTCACATGAAGTGCTTTTGGTCCACTTTTTGAAAGAACTGTTTTGAAACTTCATATGTTGAAATCATAATAGCACAAGAAGGCGCTATTTTCAGGCATCTCGGAAAAATACCAACATAAAGTGCCCCTAACCCTTCGTTTCTGTATATTGTGAATAAAAACTTGAACATCGACTGTCTATTTAAAGTTTCACCAACTTTCGTATAACCTTTCTTAGTAACGGAACTTAAAGTACCAAATGACTTAGGTTCTTCTTCGGAGGCTACTTGAAATCTTGTTTTGCCTACGTCAAAAGGGTTGGTGAAAATTGCTGCTGTAATTCCTGCAATAGAGCCCGAGAGGAATGACCTTGTAAATATTGTTCCATTCAGTGGATTGCTTCCTGGTAGATTGTCTTTCTCTGAATTTAAAAGCTTCGTCTGCTTAAACCATTTAGATAGTGATTCATACGCAGCCCAATATATCCCTGAAAATGGAACATCTCTCCAAAGTGTCAACTGCAACCCTTTGAAAATACTTGACGGTCCTTTATCTTTCAAATCCTTCCACATATTCTTCAACACCATCTTTAAAATGACAAATGAGCGGATATTCTTTTGCCTAGCGGGAACTGCCTGCAGCCTCGTTTTTATTAGTTCAAAAGGTGCGACTGAAGTTGCAGCAAGGGTTCTTGCAAAAGCCCCACAAAATAGTGAGTTTAAAACTGGATGTACATTCTCCCATGGTGATCTGGCCCTAAGGACATCGTACCCACTAAAGTATACAACATTAGATGGAATTGCCATTAACAACGTAAGTCCAAGACCTCTATAAAGAGCACCAATTCCCTCGTTTTTGGCTATCTTTGATATGCCATTCATTGTATTCGGTAAACGAGTTTCCGTCACACAGCTATTCTCACTACAAAATGAGCTTTCCTTAACACCTGCCATAATATCTCCGTTATTCTCTTCCCAAAAAACTATTCTTCTGCAGCATTGATCGACATTTTTTAGACCGGGAGGGAAAAGCATTTCCTGTTGTTGGAGTCGAATTCTCACAACGTCAAACGGTGTCACAAGCAATGATGTCAAGACTGATCCAACACATGCACTCGCCATTCTTTGAGGTAACGTTATGCCACCATTCCATTTGCTGGATTTTTCTTTGGGTCTGTCATATTTTAGACCTTGAACTACTGTAGATTCTGATGTTTTTCCCCCGTGTTCATCAAGCTTCAGAGAGGCGCACATTCCAAATACCTATCTTGTCAATCAGGATCCTCAAATAGGAGAAAGACTAAAAAAGCGTAATGAGGCACTGATATTTTATATACTATGACTTGTGTTGCTTTGTACAGATGAGTAATTTATTCAAGCTTCATTAATGGGACTGAAGATGAGAGTTTGAAATGCGGAGATAATGATATGAAAAATCTGGTGCACCTACCTTGCAGAACACTCGGGAGATTTCGTTCCTAGTTGTTCTCAGTAAGATCAAATAGCGCTTAGATACGCACGCCTGAAAAATCAAAAAAATTAGAGGCCTAAAAAAATTCTATGAATTTGAATTCAAGCCTGTGAAGGTGCGAGAAATATCAATGCCCTTAAAGACATCTAATAGAGTTGTAAACTTGATGGCGAAACTCTTTAACACTGGTAAAATCAAAGGAATATTTATATATATATATATGCTATATTTTTTCTCATCCTCTTAACCTTCCTCCCCTAGCCCGCCCGTCAAAAAAAAAAATCAAATCCCGGTTTATTCTAGTATTGATAAGATCTCAAAAAATCCTTTGGGTTTACGGCGTAATCGGTTCTCTCTCTAACTATTGAAATAAGCTGTGGAAACATCTGCAGTCTGAGATTTTAACATTTTTTTTTTCACCCGCCAAGAACCGATAGCTCCGACATATTTACCATACAAGAATACACCTTGGTTACAAAAAATTGAAGAACAACTTAAAAATACACGATATTACATGAAGGAATCTATAAATATTTATACATTGTGGTTGTGGCGTCTACTTTTGCTCCGCTAACCTTTGATAACTACTTACTTTTTTCCGGGAGTTCCAACCTTACCTATCAAATCATCAAAGATCTCTTTTGTCACGCCCTCTCCGATCTTGCTATGCCAGTTCTTGGATCTTTCAAATCCATTTTTTGCCTCTTGATAATCCTCGAATGTTTGATACACTTCATCCTTTGAGCAGACGACAAAAGGTCCATATTGAACAACTGGTTGGTCAAGGACCTTGCCAGCGATCAACACAAAATGTGCATCATCAGATCCTTCCGGAACACTTCCTTTAATGGCTTTTCCATCACGATTGAAAAATATAACATTGAATTTTTGTGCAGATTCGCCGTTCACCTCCAAATTACCATCCAAAAGATAAATAAATGCATTGAAATCCTCTGGAACCTCTTGTTCAAATACACCACCAGCTTTAACAGTAAAATCATAATACACAACGGGCGTGTAAGCAAGATCTTTTATTGATTCTGTTCCATAGGACTTTCCACTGATGACGTTAACTGTAACTTTTTCATTTGGCTTTATAATAGGAATCTCCTCTTTTCTAAGATCCCGATACCTAGGCTCTGAGTACTTAAGTTTCCTAGGTAAGTCCACCCAAAGCTGCAGGCCTTCGACATTCTGCCCATCTGGAGAATATGGCATTTCGCTATGCATTGCGCCTTTTCCTGCTGTCATAAATTGTAAATCTCCCGGTCTTAAAATACCTGAGGCACCTGTGAAGTCCTCATGTAACATAAATCCTTTCATTAAAAGAGTAATTGTCTCTTGTCCTCTATGAGGATGGTCAGGAAATCCGGCACCTTTTGACACATTAAAGTGATCAAGCATTAGGAATGGAGTAAAATTGCGCATCTGACTAACGCCAATCGATCTTCTAACAACAGCACCTGCACCTTCTCCCTGTTCCGCTGCATAAAACGATTTTAAAATGGTTCTAGTTCCACTCATTTGGTTCACGTTAATTTCTTTCCCTTTTGAAAAAAAACTGAAGTTTAAAGCAAGAAACAATAAATACAGAAAACTGATAATAACAGCCAAGGATCCAAAATGCCAATGTAATGTCATATTGGAATTATTCGCTGATATTTATACTTCTCCTCTTTTACTAATCTTATGCCTTTCATAGGTTGACAAATAATTTCATCTTGCTAATCCTTAGTAATCATCTTTGCGAAGGGATATCTGAGTATTACTAAAAAAATGATGACTAGTAAATATTACGTAAATTTTTATTCTTTGCTTTCTGGCAATGAGATTATCTGAACTCCTAGATTCGGTATGCATGCCAAGAGAAAGCTGATTTATTGATGTCAAAAACTACCGCCTTCATTTTTTACCCCACTAGAATCGAATCTTTGACACGCTAGAATGATTACGAACTCAATTATCATCAGGCCTCAAGCCGCGATGTTGTGCTTTTAGTATTATTTTTTTTTTTTTAAATTCAAGGCAATCTATATCTTATTATTCAGGTAGTTAATAAATCAGTACTCAGTTTCAGATCTGTCCATACATTGGTAAACAGATATGTTAGAACTCTGGTTCTGACTCCTTGCAATCATCATTCTATGCGGATGTAATGCCAAGCAATTTATATAACTATTATTTCCAGCACTTTCATTTAGCTGATTGATGAATCCAGTACTATTTATGCTATTGAGGAGTTGGCCGGCAGTACTGTAAATGTTGATTTTTTTTGAAGCACATGCAATCACGGGCGCATGTTCATGAATAATCGAAGTTGTCATAGTCTTGTTAAAAGCTCTAAAGCTCAATATCGGATCATTCATTCGGATATCCCACAATTTGACAAATCCATTTGATGCCCCAGAAGCGAGTTCTCTCATACCACCCCTTTGCATATGAATGCTTTTGATGGACGATATTCCAGCACGTGACTTCGGCTTATAAAGTCTGACCATTGATTCTCTTACTTCCATCCTTCTATCATACACTCTGATACTACCATCCCTGAATCCACCGACAAATATATCACCACTAACCTGATCTGATGTAAGCGACGTGATTTGGGAAGTTGATCTTAGTGGAATGTTTTCCACACATTTCTCCCTGGGAGCATCCCATAGTTTTATTATCTTCACATCGCCAGTTACCATCAATGTACCACGGCTTTGCTGCCACTCTGAAATGAGTCCAACGGACCGTGGTGTCAAAAGCATATCGGTGAGAGCTCGCCATGCTGTAATAAGCTTGTATTCTGAGAGATCATCAAAATTCTTGTAGATTTTCACAACTCCATCACTAGAGCATGTTAATAAAAGTGGAACATCGTCCTCATTTAAAAGCTTAACATCAGATATTTTAGTACCAAATGGATTGCCGTTCGAAAATTTTGAAAGTTCCTCTTGCGTTCCCCAATCAAATGTTGTTACAGAATCTCTTTCGTCAGTTGCAACTAACCAATTCTCAAACTGCATGAATTTGACAATTTTGGGCTGAGTCTTGTTGTTGAGATTTGCAACAATGTTAGTCCAGTTGCCCTTGAGTGCCATCTCTTTCTGTGGTTGAGTCTCTGAGATAATTGCTTCGTTTCTGTTTCTACGCCAGAGCCTTTTGGTATATTCTCCACTTCCTGGTTCATCTGCGTCTCTCTTTCCTAATTGGGGTTCCTGGAAGTATTCACAGCTATATTCAAAGAACTGACTCTTCAAAGGTAACTCTGGTTTTCCGTTTGCTTGCTGTCTAGGATAAAATCTTGGCGTTGTAGGTCTTGGTAAACTTCCATACGGAATTGTATCTGGTTGCTGAGAGAGTGGGAGTTTAAAAATGCTCGAAGTATCGTCTCCGTCTATGCTCTCGGAAATCTTCATGTTTTTAAGCCAACCAGCAGCTTTTGAAAAAATAGATCTTCCGATAGTAGAATTTGAGATTGATGACGTGGTACGACGAAGTCCCAAGTCAGTTTGATCATTGTTAATTAGATTTAAAGACTGGATTCTTTTATTTCTAGAGTTTTGGGACGAAGCTGTGAGTTTAGGAGACTGTATATGAATGACAGAAGAAGCAATATCGCTAGCGGTGGAACTCATAATACCATTTCCGTTCATACTTGTTTTTTTCTGAAAAAGATAAGTTTCCATTTTTCTTACAACATCCTCCAATGGACTTTCATTAAGTCTCCACACAATGTAGTCCACAATTTGTTCTGCATAATTCCGCACCTCATCATGGGGATCCTCGCTGGATATAAGTAGAGCCTTCCATATCGAAGAGAAAATTGAACCATATGCAGGAGATTTTCTCCTCACTTCATCAATAATAGATGGATTGTCCATGAGAGTAATTTCTTCCTCTAATTGGTGAAAAGCACAGATAATAAAAAATTCTATGTACTTCACAACAAAACGACTAAAGAAGCAGTTCATCTCTCGCCGAATCAAAGGTGAACCCTCATTGATTAGTGTAAGAACTTTAACCGCAATCTGTAGTTCCTGCTCGCTTAACTCTTCCTGTAATGTTGTATAGGAAGTATCCACTTCATCTTGAATATTAACAAAAAGAATAAAATTTGCAAGAGCGTTCACGATAGCAGCGCGAACCTCCGGAATTGGATCATCTATAAGCCTTAATAGTCTGGTTGTCAACCTACTTTTCATAAAAACGGCTACTGCTTCAGCACGCCCATCAACTAACTCAGCAATAAGCATCGCACTCCATTGTCTCAATAGTGGACTCTCGGATGTTTCGATGTAGTATATACATGTTTTCACCAATTCCACGGAAAGACAGACTTTTTGACCATTGTTGAATCCACGAACAAAACACGCTAACACAAATGCACTCATTGCCTTTTGGTCATCAAACGTTAGCTTGCTACCAACAACATCGCCTGAATTTCCATTAGCATATGACCCTTCGAGAAATGTGTGGGGAGCCTGTGTGGTAAATATTTGGACAAAATAATTGTACCTTCTATCCTTAAAGAGTTCCTGCTGCGTATTTTTATAATCCACAGACATAATTCGAGCCCAGATAAATGTCAAAATTGGTTTAAGTTCAGAAGAAGGGCTTTGCAAAAGCCTCAAAATGTAAGGGAATATTCCAATGCTCAATGCAAGGTATACTGCCCACGGACCCAAGTCCAAAAATTGGGATAGCAGGTGTAATGCACGTAGTCTATGAGCCTGAGATAACAAGACTTGAAGAACTATAGGTAGCTGTTGTGGAGGCTTCTTCGAACTTGATCCATATCGAAGCCATATTTCAAAAGCGGTGAGATGCTGCTCAAAGAATGAAGAATGCTGATATGTAATTACATTTTTTGTGACTTGATCATTGAGAGGAGCAGAAGACGTAGTGATATTTGTTTGCTTTCCTCCAGATCTCCCTCTCCGTGAAGAATTCTGAGTATTTTGCTGATGTTGGCGAGTATGATGGTGTACTGACTCTTCATCAATTGGCTGAAGTTGTGGGATGTCTGAAAGATCCGGTTTGGGCTTCTCTACCTTCTTTTGCTTAACAAGTTGGCCCAACACCTCATCAATTGCCAATTCCCAAGAGTCCCACATTGGATGGTTGTTGACATCAGGCAGTGGTGGATCTGAGACAGGATGGCATCCAGCCAGTGGCATAATCTTCTTTGCAAGAAGAAAGTTCCGGAAGAGTGCAGCTACCATCAAATCCTGTCTAAAGAGCTTTTTGAATAACGGCCGAGGTAATGAGGTCCACGCAATGGTATCTGTTACAGCGATAAATATCCAATTGAGCTCTCCTAAAGGTGTTCTTCTATCAGTGAGTCTTCCTGGTATTTCAATTTGGCCTTCACTGTCTTTTAAAATATCATAATCGCCTTCTTTTCTTAATGGAGAGGATAAAATAAACCATCTAACGCTCATTTCTATTGGCGATGTAAGACAGCAAGTAAAGAAATCTGCGGGTAAATCAGGATTCATAGGTAGGATTTCCTTTGAACCGCATGCTCCAAGTTGCAGTGATTCTATATACGAACTAACTGAAGAAGGGGCTGCAGGGTCTCCATGATGGTTTGCTTCGTCATCAATTCTTTTCTGAACAAACTTCTTGTTGTTTTCAATAACATTTCCAGCTGCTGATGTATCAATCACAAAAATGCAAGGTGCCCCGATCCAATTCTGTAGGTCATACAAGCTAACAGGAATATATTGTGTGTAACCTCTATTGAACACCCATATCTCGCCGCTTTGAGTTGGTTGGGGTACTCCGTGGCCATTGTAATGAAAAAGAATCCGTTCGTCTTTTGCGTTTCGACGTAATGTCGTGCATAATCTTTTTAAATCCTCAACAGATGGATCCAATGACTGTTTGTATTTTGTTCTTGAGGATATGGATTCATAATTAAGTTGGAGGTTTCTGCCTATTGCCTGAAGAGCTTTCTTGGGGTCTGAATACACATTTGGATTGACAAATGACTCCAAGAAAGGGCATTCCTGTGGACGAATTATGTCAGGAGGCGGTATGCCCAAGTTTAGGCACATAACCAAAGCGGCTGTCGTGGTTTTTTTGTTGTTTCCCTGCGATTTCCAATCAGGAATTTTGTGTGCTGTATCCTCCGGACAAACGTTGGCACCTGTTGTATTTCGTTTCAAATCATAGTGAGAAAAATAATGAGACTGAAGATTATTCAAAAACGATTGATCGTTTAACAAACCATGCCTAAGTTCAGATGTTGGCATACTGATGTTTATTAATATCTATGCTTTCTAAATTAGAACCTTTCAATTATGATTGGAAAATGAGTGATGTTTCCCCAACAATGACAACTCTTTGAAGTTTAATATTCTTGATATATTTATTCCTGTTTAGTTGGTTTTAAAAGCAGCTCATATATATTTGAGGAATATTGTTGCACTTTGGCAAAACTTTTGAAGATTGGATTAAGTATGAAATTATATGTAGGCTAGCACTTGAAGGGAGAAAGCTTCTGTCAGATAAGGAGGAATACGAGTAATAAAAATAAAATCAAATATAAAAAAAGTACGCGGAGATTTTAGGGTGCAATATAAGCAGCTTTTCATGAACAGACATTTATTAACACTGAGGTGAGTTTATTGTAAATACCGCTCTAATGCATTCTACAATTATCTTTTTTAGAACTCATAAAGTTATCTTGTGTTTAGTAAGCCTATTAATATATTCGATTGAAATAATACAACTTTTCAGAAAAAATAAATGTGAAAACAACAAAAAGTTATTCTTTTACATTATCCTAGCTCCCTCGGGGATTCCTTTGTTTGCCAGTGCGATGTTATTTTTCACCGTCTTATCCCAGAAGTCCAACGATGCAACAACATCATAGCCTCTCTCGTCTTCATAAGCATATAAAATCTCTTGTGATGAAGAGTGCAAAAACCTAATGTTCTCGGCCACAATAACTCTTAAAAGATCACCAGTCTCAACATGTCTAATCTCAATCATGTTATTGTCAAAAGCAAGGAGATAAGGATACCAAAGAGCAAATGCGTGAGGAACACCCTCCCAGTGAATGATCCACTTTGGACGCGATCTCCAACCATTGTGATTGATGAAGAACGAGAATGATGAATAGGAAAGAAGGAAGTCCGAATTTATTCGGTCAATTTCAAGAGGCTTCAAGCCTTCCCTTCCAATGGCAAAGTCCAGGGAGGTGTCGGCGGGATCCAAAAGCTGTTCCATCACATTATTATCCAAAGAAACAATCTCAAAACCTTTAGAGCATCCAACACACAGCTTCGTCTTTAAGAAATTCACTGAAACAGGCTCTGATCCAAAGTTAACATCTTTATTATCTGATTTGAACTTTTTCTTTTGTCTTTTCTGATTAATAGGATCAATTGGTTCAAAAACTCGGATCATGTTGGATGATGATTTTGCCGCACAGATAAGCATTCTACCTGAGCAAACGCCGATTTTAAAGAATGAAACATGATTCATAAGTTCCTTACCAATTTTAGCATTCTTATGCGCATCGCCACCTCTTAAGACATCAAGCGGCCAATAGAACAATTTTTTATCACTCAAAGCAAGCAACACCTGGTATTCTCCCAAGATGTCCGCTTGGATTATATTAATTTTGCTGATGATCCGTGTTGGCTTCGAAACGGTCCGGCGAGCACTGTTCGTCATAACATCACTGATGTATATACCAGAATCTGTTCCGTATAGTAGTTTTCTACCTCCATCAAATGGAACAACACAATTGATCTTATTGTTGGCATCAAAGTAGTTAGAGTTCAACGGTGTCAATGTAAAGACATCGTTATCTTCAATCATCTTCTTTGACTGGGTTTCGATCTTCTCTACAAGCATTCTCTGTACCGCAGCTGTGGCATATAAGGTCAACTTATAGCCGTTTCTTCCTATATAAGTAAAGGATATAGGTGACTTTGTGGCAGTAGATGCTAACTGGAAATTTCCGGGTGGAAGTTCGCTTTGTCCTAACATTGCAGTAGTCGATCCGGACGATGTCCCGGTAGAAGCAGCTCCTTTTATCATCCTTAAAGTTGGCGCTTCTTCATCCAATGAAAGGAACATCAAAGGAATTGGCATTGGCCTTTGGTAAACACGATAGACTTCACGTTTGTTAATCACCTTCACTTTAACTAGTAGGAGGGCGTGATCAAATAAATATGCCTGAATCTCTCCTGTTTTGTCTTTCTCTGCTGCGTTTTTCTTTTTCAATGTGCATTGATAAAGAAGCTTCCTGCTTTCAGTAGTAAGCTTTAGGTCGACTAATTCACCTGGTCTGAACACCAACTTCTGCTTCAACAAGAACAAATTCAATCTGTCCGATGCCTTACCTGTTTCAAAGTTAATTCGTTTAAGCATCTTTTCAAGCATCTCCATAGCTTTTCCCAAATTTTCGTAGTCCTTTGAGCTTGGGTCTGTATGATTTCTAATACTCTTCAAAAGTAAAGGATATCTTGCAGGCCTTGTTGTTGGTTTGGATAAATACGAAGAAACATCCAACCTTCTTGATTCTGCTCTGTTAGATGTGTCCTCTATAAATCTAACAAAAAATGGATTGTGCCTTTTCTGTCTATCAAATTCGTATCTTCCCATAACTTGGCCAGCACCATACTTAATGAACGGTTCAAATCTTGGAATAAACTCCAAGAAAATATCACCAACTTCCTTAACCACGTGATCCTCTTGTTGACGCTTCGTTAAAGCTTCGGCAAGCTTCGAATTAACTTCCCAGATTTCGTTGATACCATAAAATACTGTCTTTACAAAATGATCTCTTTCACTCTGCCTAATAATCTTTGTCTCGGAAAGTGGTCTAATCCAAAATTCCCTAAGATACTCCAAATCCTTCACAAAATCTCTCTCAGAGTATATAGTTTCAAAAATACACTCCTGTCTTTTAATTTCCTTCTTATCGAGAGATTCCAGAAGAGCTTTTGGAACTGTTAACTGCCAGTAAGGTTTATGATCGTCCTGGTTTAATGAAAGTCGTGAGTCACTCCTAGTTAACGAACCGGATTTTTGACTTAGTCTCGCTTGTTGTTCCAAGCGTCTTGGGCAAGCAATACTATAACATAAGTTATCTCTTGAGCAGGTTGGTGAGTAACACTCGGTTAATAATGTAAAAACACCATTAACGCCAATATAGTCAGGGGACCTGTTAGCAAGATCATTGCCAGAATAGTTAGTAGGTATTATAGGGCGACCATCACTATCGGCATACATATTTCCGGGAGTATAGTTTTGACGATTAAATGATTCATGTCTACCGTAAGGACTGAAGACATCTTCAGAAAACTGGTAAACCTCGTTAGCTGAATCCCTTAGTCTATGCTCGTACGTAACGTCATGATAGAATTTCTGTGCATCGAGAGAACGGCCCATCAATAATGCAAGATTTCTATCGGAAGTACGAATAATCCTTGCAATTAAATCAACAGCCTCAACACCTGTAAACGCATCTCTGTATTCCAGCCCATTTTTATATCGCGTGCCAAGTTGAACTCGATCCCTAAAGGCTCTTGCAACTTCAGAAAGCATGGCAGGATAAACAGATGGTTTTTTTAATATTTCTTTTGACGAATGTTTAGAAGAAAGCGAACTTGTAGAGTATACCCTTTCCTTGTCTCCGGAATTCCTAAAAGAGGCTGCTGATGTAACTCTCCTTGTAATAGAGCTAAAAGATCTTGACTTTGAGGCTCGATCTTTCTGTGAACCTCTGATGTCTATCCTCTGGGGTATAACTCTACCACCTGGAGTTGCAGCCTTCCCTGATGAATGATATTTACCCAGATCCAGTGCTGTTGAGAACTCGGATGCCAATGATGAAGATGATTCCGTTCTGTTCTTACGAAGAAAACTGAGAGACTGACGCAATATCGGACTTCTCCTGTTCTGTTGAGAAGGGGAAGATGGTTGATCATTAGATGGGTTAGAAACCGAAAGTGTGAAGCCATTGCCCAAGCTTCCTAAACGATGATGGCTGTGATGGTGATGATGATGGTGATAATGGTGATTTGGTGAGGATAAAGGAGTCTCTCTTTGTAAAGTTGATTCCGTGCTTTCTCTATGATTTAATGCAATTTCATCCTCTCCTGATGGATATAACTGTGCAATCTGATTTGATGAAGAATTTCCACATGACCTATCTTGCTGTCTGTTCATAGGTGACAATGGTTTACTATCAGCCATATCGTCCAATGGCGCACCATGCACACTCTCCGATGGAGCTTCACCAGCTCCCGAATTTGATGTGATGTGAGCGCTGTTTTGTGGATACTGCTGTTCGCTTCTGGAAGAGAAAGACTTTGGTGTTTGCTGACATTGCACTGCAACGTGTTGACGTGAATATACCCGAGGAGATGCACCTCTATAGGAAGCAGTGTCAGAATCACGAGCTGAGCCAAATTCTGAAGCTGATGCAACCCTATATGATTGTTGTTCCACTTGTTGCGGTTGTTGTTGTTGTGCATTGAAACGCTGCTTGGGCTGAAAATTTCGCATACTTATCGGAGCAGAGAGAACCCTTTCTGACTTCATGGCAGGTTGCATTCTCCGCAAATCTTCCATTGCCATAGCTTGGTTTCTTTGTTGTTCTAATATTGGACGTGAGATTGGAGTCTGACCATGGTACAGCATTTCTTCTCTGGCATGTGGATTAAGAGAGTTCAAACGTCTAAATTGTTGGTGATTAGCATTCACCGGGTTGGATTGGAGGGAAAATGTCCTAGATGTGGGATACGCATGGAGATCTCTGTTTGTATTGGCATTTTGAGCTTTATAAGCGTGATGTCGATGCGAGTGGTGTCTATCAGCTTCCTCTGATATGGGAAAATTAAAAAGAGATTGGGCTCCAGTGTTCAACTGTATGGTAGAAGAATGAGAAACCGTTGGCGTTAAAGAATATTGTGAGTGACTTCTGTTATTATTGATATATATGTTATTAGAGTTCGAAGCAGGGGGGGCGGAATACTGGAATTTGGATTTTGGAAGTGGTGGCAAGTTTCTTAGAGGAATCTCAGCAGGTAATCTGTTGAGCTCACTCCGAAATGCGGAGCCTTTCCTAGAGCTTTGCGAAGATCTTGAGTTCTTTTGAACTGAAGGCATTGAGTTGGAAGTATGATGTTAACTAACGATGATACCTTCAATAATGGGCAGTAAAATAATAGAAGTGAACACTTCCAATAATCACAAATTTTTAAATTCCGTATCTCTGTGCTCTTTGTAACAGGATAATATGAAATACAACTGATAGTCTTCTTTTTAATGTGATTTAAATGCACTGTATGTATGATTTTGTATTTTAGATAGTCTGCGTACAAAAGTACTATGACAATTTCTAGCCGTGGTATGATTCCAAAAAGAAAAGTTTCCACCCTTTATACTCTTTACTAAAGTCACTTATTTTGATCAAAATTTCCAAACCAAGAGCCACAAGCTTTGAGAGTAGCACTGTTATAGTTTACCCGCCTAATTCTTGACCTTTGTGCCCCTGGGTATCTAAACTTTTTTTTTTGCAGTTTTGCAAGATTTTACTTTTCGCTACTAGCTTTCTTTTCCCTTCCACGTTTTTGGAATATCCGAGGGGGCTGTTCATTCCGCGGATTCCTAGTACGATTAGGTATTTTACTTCTATGAATCACACTCCTATTTGGCTATTTCCATACGTTTGGCTTGTTTTGGGTATCATTTATTCTCTTTAACAGGCAGCCAAATTTGAACATCCCTGTGTGTAGCAATAAGTGGATCTTTGACTTCAGGAATTCTGAAGCCTTAGACAATTTTTTTTAGTAGCAAGCTTATTTTCCGAGTAATCCCTTCTATAACTTATCGACTCCTCTATCTAATTCTGAGCAAATCCTGATATCTTTTCCAACATTTTGACATTATCACATAATTTAGATTTAATAATGCATGCCTCTAAAATAGTGATGCTGTCATAGCAAAATTTATATGTCATAGTCTTCGAATTTGAGGATCGAATATTTTTCGGGAAGGCTCGGGTGTGTGTATGTGCACGTATTACGTAGGTGATACGTATGCTTTAATTTAGGCAGTTTCTTACGCAATATTTGTTTCTCCTCAATCACAGCATTTAAATTCAAGATAACAACTTTAATATACTTAAATTCATGTCTACTATGTCTGCCTTGTTGTTTCTAAACGTTCATGTAATAATTAACATTTTTCAAGGAATATTTGATCTATTTTTGTAACATATATGCGCCACGTTCCTTTTTGTGGCACTGTAATGTAGGCCGATAGTGTGGCATGTTTTCCCCTCCCGTTCCACTTATTTTTTTTTCTTCCCAGTTATCTGTTTCTCAATAATTACCTAATAATTTTTATCCTCAGCTCCAAATATGCCACTCCACTGTCAAGGATATCGACATGAACTCACAAATAGTATTCACACTGAGTTCGACTCAACGCATATATATAGCTACATTTCTACGCCAAATTCATATCTATCATAATGCCAGCTTATCATTCTACCTTTCTCGTTGATGGTGCTAATGCTAGAGAGGTCGGGGACTTCGCCATCTTGCCATTTAAGACCAACTTTAAAGGTCCTTCATTACCATGCAACTCAGAATATGATAATATTGATGAAATACTGGATTTATTTAGAGCAAACACGTTTTTCAAAAACTTTGAAATTAAGGGTCCTGCCGATCGTACATTAATATACGGTATTTTGTTTGTGTCACAGTGTCTAAACAAATTAAATACACGGATGTCAAAGCAGGAATCTGTTAGAGTGCTACTTAATCTTGCTTCTGACGACTTCGCCATCCCTGGAGATATTGGCTTTCCACTCAATTCATTATACCAACCACCAAAGGACAGAAATGAGTCTATATTTTTTAGACAATATCTTACGCAATTTAGGCAGGAGTTAGCCATGAGATTGATTGAAAGGCTATACAAAGAGGATGAAGCGAAACCGAACAAGTTCTGGATGGCATTTAGTAGAAAGAAGTTTATGAATAAGTCTCTTTAAAGTGGTTTTAACATATATAGTTAAATTATTCATTCCTATATGTATTGATAAGTAAAAAATATTACAATTATAGTAAGTTACAAATACATGAGCAAAAATGTTGTAAATTTCGGTTCTGTATTAATGTTCTATGCCCAGCTATGATCGATATGTAGATTGGAAATAGGAAAGCCCTTATATTCCGCCAGGAAATATATAGCGGAGAGGATATCACATTTGGAATACCTCGCCTCCACGGTTCTCCATTTCATAAACTAGATCTTGTACTTCGGCACTCGTGAAGTTCCATCCCAAATACCTGCTAAATGTCAGCGAATGCAAGCTTGGAAGTCTGTCCTCACAGATTGCAGTAGTAATTTCGTCAGGATCTATTTTTGCACCTTCACCAACTTGTCCCGGAGAATCTATAATGATGTGTTTCAAGGGTCTATCTCGATCGGCTAAAGGCGGCAAATAATTCGTCCTAAAAAGATCATTTGATATATAAGAAATGCTAGCATATATCATCTTTAGATTTGGACAATACAACAACGCAAAATCAAATGCTATGCTTGAAAGCATGGGCATTGGATAAAAAACAGAAAGTCGTTCTAATTGAGTACCAATTTTGCTCAAAAGATCGTTTACTCCTTCGTCACTCACATTGGGGCAATATGCAAACTCTAATGAGGTAATTGTGGACGGAAAAACTGAATTCATTAGAAATTCGTCCGTAATACCCCCTTGAAGTTTAAGATACCATAAATTTCGAGGCCATTCGAATTCGTAATTTTCACACCTGATTGAGGACCTAGGAAATGAAAGTTGTTCTAAAGCATGTAAGTTGCAGATGCATCGAAAAAGTTCCTTCAAATCAACTTGTCCAGAGACCAAACTTAGATCTAATATCCTTAATTTTTCGCAATTTCTCAAGCTGATAAGTGAAGTCAAACCAAAGTTAGACTGAGATGATATAAACATTTCTAAAGATTTAGAACATCTTCTGATCAACTTTCCAACGTATGATGTCTTGGCGACTTGTATGATGTTGGAAAGATCTAAAATTTTAACGAAATGATCAAACTTGCCCTTGTTCTCTCGATCAGTCAGCAACTCAACAAATGGATTAAAGTTTGTACTATCTAATTTTGGATAGCAGTATATGTCTCTAAGAAGCATACAATATATTGATCGGCAAATTAGAAGCTGATTTAATCTTTCTCTTGGTTCAGTAAATTCTAATATCTTCACTATGATCTCGAAAGGGAGCCTCATCCCCTCTCTCTCAATTCGCTTGTTTTCGATCTCCTTCTCGTATTGTATTTCAAGCCAGGGTGGTAGCACCGTAAAGCCCTTCTTTAATGCCAATGCCACCTTCAGCACATCTATCTTCTGAAACTTAGATAGTGGCCATACATAACCATACCAAGGTTCCCGAAATAATAGCGATGGATCATATGTGTCATAGTCCAAATCTCCCTTCACTTTCCTAAGATCTACCTCACGACCAAAATTAAAAAGTTGCTCATCGATCGGATGAAAATTATTGCTGTCATTCCCCAGGCGTGAAACGCCGTAAGTGTATTTCCGATAGTATGACTTGATTACCTTTTTAGGCCTGTATTTGTTTGCCATCACACACAGAGCGTATGCCTGATTATTTTGTGACCCAAAGGAGTTATCCACTAATCTATATTAATCTTTCTTTCCAATAACTATAGAAGAAAATATTCTTGAATTTACCTTTGAAATCGAAGTTTTGGTTATTACCTCTGTGCTAAATATTTTAACTTGTCCGTTGGATTTCTGATTAACCGCGAAATTTGAAGGCCGCCTTCACAGTTATTAGTGAAATAAATATTTGCTTTTTATCAATGATGGTTATTTTTCGGACTTCACAAACTTTTAAGCGTATCAATATTCAACATGCATTGTAGTACGAAACACTTATACGGATATTGTATAATATAATACCACTATCATGCTTGTATATCAAATTTGGATTATTTCTAAGTTGAAAATATCATTTTGAATAAATAAAGAGGTAAAGGATTTTCTATACCTCTTACACTCTTCAACTGACGGCTAGATGACGGCTGTATCAAAAATCGTGCTCTATCATCATTATCTCCAATTTTATAAAATAACAAGCTGCTGAATTGACTTTTTTTACTGAACCTTGTTTCTAAGCCAATCATTTTTGAGGTTACTATAGTTCTTTAATTAATGACTAATGTTGTACTCTAATCCTACTTCAAGAATCAAATCATAATCATGAAAACTGTATTTTTTCACCAATGACTTATCTGCTTAGAAGCCCAATCCAAATAGGGGAAGCCACGATAAACTACCATCTTCAGCTAGTCCTATAAGGATAATCCTTGAAATGGAAATGAATTTTTATGCCTAAAGCCAGCGGAATTTTTGTGCATTCATGTCTTCCTTTTTCTTGAGTTTGATTACCTTAATCACTTCATTTTCCATTATTTCCAATCCAATTTTAGTTTACAGTAATGAGGCTTTATTAGTAAGGATGCTATAGTTATCTTAGAAAAACATAATTATTGTATAAAGTTATGAATCATTATTATATTACTTCGGTAACACTAATTTTAACACTTTAATTCACGGGCATTTCCTTCAGCTTGTTGCCTCCTTTGAAAAATAGAGAAGTGGCATCTTACTATTTAATTTAATTAGTTGGGCACTATCATAGCCTAAGAAACGTTATGAAGGTCTATATATGGTCATCTCATTTAAGTTCAATGTTATAGTTTGGAGGAAAGTTTCTCGTAAGATAAATTTCAGCTCTAATCTCCTTCCAACTGAACCTATTCTACTTGTGAGCAAAAATATCTCTTCCAGGTATGTACTGCGTTTTCTTTATTTGCTATTTGTCTCTCCTA
This sequence comes from Brettanomyces anomalus, assembly GCA_001754015.1. Classification (NCBI taxonomy): domain Eukaryota; kingdom Fungi; phylum Ascomycota; class Pichiomycetes; order Pichiales; family Pichiaceae; genus Brettanomyces; species Brettanomyces anomalus. The sequence goes on from MDSB01000014.1 coordinate 54,515, forward strand.
AGATATGAGGACTTTTATTTATAATCTGCAATATAGATTGATTAAAGGCAATCTATCCTGAAATGAAACTTAGCTGATATTAATAATAACGTACGCGTTCTCGATGGGAAAATGAACGGTTCTCCAGGCACCTCTTATGGCTGTGGAGATCATTATATGCAACAGAAGCCATTTCTATTTTTCAAGCTAACTGGCTAATCCCATCTACTACTATGAGCATCTGCAGGCACGGGAGTGTTAGTACACGGAGATAAAGGAGAAGAAAGCAGACCCATATGCCACACGAGATTTATATTCTCCGACTTCTTGCCGCCGTTTGGATAACTAGACAAAGCCTGATTAGAAATAAGAGATAAGATATGACTAGGAGGATAAATGTTAATCTTCTAGATAATCCTTTAATAATTTGTTATCTATTTTTTTACAATCAGAACGTTTAAAACTATTATCATTAAATTGGATCCGACAGTTTTAAGGTCTGTGAGGGATCGAACAAGGAATAA
>MDSB01000014.1:55027-86278 GCA_001754015.1 Brettanomyces anomalus
GCAGTTCGACCCTGCTAGGGACCATATTTTTTTACTCCTTCAAGGAAAAGGAAACACAGCCTTATATAAGTTTAAATTTTTTTTGTCCTGTGCTGTGTGTAGTTGTTTCATCATCGTGAGGCGGGAATTTATGTCTTCTCAAAAGTGGCTTCTAACTCACGTGGGATCTCGTAATCACTTCGACCAATATACCACTAACAGTTTTGTGTGAATATCTTTGTTCGCAGTGAACGATGCCTTCAAGTGATCATGGTGACGTCTTTTATAGACTAAGTCAAGATGAAAGAAAGCTACCATTGACTTCCTCAAGCTCGGATCTTCAAAGTGCCGCTATGGGTGTGTCACCATCAATAACTTCCTATAAAGACGTTTCACCTGGACTGGACTCAATAAACTCAGATTCATCAACAACGGAAATAAACAGCTCAGTTATTCATAGATGGACTCATAACCAATCTATAATTTGCCTGGCTTGCTCATCGAAGCATGGCCTTTTATTTTGTGGTACGCAGGACTCATACATTCTTATATTTGATCTCTTCACATTCCAAAAATTGGGGCAAGTCAAAGCTCACACAGGTTCTGTTTTATGCCTACATTTAGCAGAATGTGAGACAATCCTTTTTAGTGGAAGTTCAGATTCTTTGGTTAAAATATGGAACATAAAAAGCGTGCATTTGGGCCGGGCTCAGCGGCAAGTTGTCCTAAAGTTGACTCATACTATTTACTCTCCTGTTGATATTGGTGATATTTTTTCTATCGCATGGATTGACTCATTGAAGACGGTACTTTTTGGCTCTCAAAATGCCTCCATTTCTTTCGCACATCTAGGTAAATCAAAACAGGAGGATAAAGCAAATCCTTCTTCGCTTCCTTCGGTAAGATATGATCGCTTTTTTGATTCATTAAGCAATGGAAGTAATGCTTCCGGTTCTTCAACTCCGTTACCGGAATGCTCATCAGATGAGGGCGATGATGGTTGTCAAACTCTGATGGCCTCCAAACTAATTGAGATCCCATCGACGAACATCATATCCTATGCACATAATGGTTATGTGTATGCAATGGATACTATATGCAATATTGATTCGCAGAGAAGCTTGCTTGGTGGAACTATCCCGGAGGAATTCAATGACATTATTTTGAGTGGTGGTGGTGATGGTGTGGTCAAAATCTGGGGCTTCAAAGAGAACAAAATCGCACTTTTGAGGACATTGAATAACACAGAACCAGTTCTCAGTATGCTAACGAAAGAGGAGGATGACTGCTGCACTCTATACTGCGGATTGGCCAATGGTGTTGTAAATCTTTGGGATTTATCCACATTTCAATTGGTAAGATCATTTGAGACGGTCAAGGGAGATGTGAACTGCTTATCTCTCACAGATTCTTTCCTCTTTGTTGGTACCCAAGAGGGTATATGCAAAAAGCCGGCACTTAACGACAACTGTGTACAGTGGCTACCTACAAGTACTGCATGTCTTGCTTTGTGTCAGTTCAAACCTAGGGATACGTCGTACTTAATTTCAGCATCGATGGATAATAGCATAACTCTTTGGAATGTGAACGTCATCACAAAATCGTGTACCCTTGCAAAGGACAATAAAAATGACGTCTCCACAACAGAAATGATCGAAGTATTGAAAAAGATGGTTTCTTTTCCTACGGTTTCAAAGCAGCCAGAAAGATATATGGAGCAATCACGAAAATGTGCTGGCTTCATTCGCTTGTTATTGAAAAAGCTCGGTGCAGCATCATCTGTATTACTTCCAGTTCCTAATGCAAACCCGGTTATTCTTGCAAAATTTAAAGCGAACAGCAATAAAGCGAACAATTCTCATAAAGTTCCTAGAATTCTTTGGTATGGTCACTATGATGTGATTGAAGCAGATCACATCGAGTCATGGGATTCCAATCCATGGGAGATTACTCCCACGAACGGCTATCTATATGGAAGAGGTGTCAGCGATAACAAGGGTCCACTTCTAGCAGCTATTTATGCTGTTGCTGATCTTTTCGAGTCAAATAGCCTGCAATGCGATGCTGTTTTTTTAATTGAGGGAGAGGAAGAAGCCGGCTCTTACGGTTTTCAAGAAATAGTAAAAGCTAACAAGGATGCTATTGGAGATATTGATTGGGTGATGCTCAGTAATTCATATTGGCTTGATGATAATGTGCCATGTTTGAACTACGGTTTGCGAGGTGTAGTGGCCGCTAACGTGGAAATTTGGTCAGACAAACCAGACAGGCACTCTGGTGTAGACGGTGGAGTTTCTAGAGAACCAACCATTGATTTGGTTAATGTGCTTTCAAAACTCACAGATGATTCAGGTAAGGTAAAAATTCCAGGATTTTACAGCACAGTAAAAGAACTAGGTGCAGAGGAACGTAATTTGTACCAACAAATTACTCAAAAGGTGGAGGGTGCAGAAGTTCATGAACTTATGACTAAATGGAGAATGCCATCCTTAACATTACACAAGGTGCATGTTTCTGGACCCGGAAACTCCACTGTTATTCCACATGCGGCTACTGCTTGTCTATCTGTTAGAATAGTTCCGACCCAAGACATAGAAGAGGTGAAGAAAAGTTTGGTCTCGTTCATATTACAATCTTTCAAGAACTTGCACACCGAAAATCATATTAAGATTGAAATTACCCATGAGGCAGAGCCATGGCTTGCAGATACAAAAAATGCGGCGTACAAAATTCTATACAAAAACTTAGAGAAGACATGGGGAATTGAACCAATATTTATCAGAGAGGGCGGTTCAATTCCATCGATTAGATTCCTTGAAAAGACGTTTAATTGTGAAGCAGCTCATTTCCCAACAGGTCAATCATCTGATAATGCACATTTAAGTAATGAGAGATTGCGTATAACTAATATGCTAAAGGCAAAGGAGGTATTAGAAGAGACATTCAACGAGTTGCCTTGTAAAAGACTGGATGTCTGAGCGAGAGAAATATCTTGGCCTGGACTGATTCTTCCCTTACGTTTACAGATGACTAACCGTTTTATAGATTTACTGATATAGATCAACAGCTTAGACTTAATATACACTAGTGCATCAATCACTGTATACAATTAAAGGGTATATATATGATTCAAAGGTCCTTTGCCTTTACCTAGACCACTGTCAGCAAACCTCAGAGCATTGTGCACGTAGCAAGTACCAATTTCAACAGCTTCCTGAAGAGATTTCCCTAGAGCCAAGCAGCTAGTAATAGCACTGGACAAAGTACATCCAGTTCCATGTGTATTTTTAGCTCCAAGGATACGACAATGCTTAAAAACAGTAAATTCATCAGCGTTATCTGGGTCATAAAGAATATCAACTAATTCTGTATCATTGATGCCGGATATCGGCATGTGACCGCCCTTCAATAAAACTGTACGACACTTCGTAAATCGCGCTATATCTTTTGCCAACCTGCAGAATGACTCCATATTATTCTTTGAAGTATACTTTGACCTATCCATTCCCATGATATCAATGATTTTCAATGCTTCCTCAAAGTTGGGAGTCAAAAGGGTAGCGTGTAAATACACATTATCAATGGCTTCCTTCACTAATTTCATTTTTGCTAAATTATAGCCAGAGCTTGAACTTATTATAGGATCAACAACTAAATATTTTACCATGCCACGAGAATATGATCTTTTAAACCACTGAACGACTGCCTCGGTCATCATTCCTATTTTTATAGCATCTATGTGGCCGTCATTATCAAAATTAGCGGACATAATCTGACCCAGAGTTTTTAAATCAGTCACATATTTACCATAAACACCCATAGTATTTTGAACAGTAATGCCATCAATGCAAGTCATTCCATAACAGCCCATAGCTGTTATAGTTTTTATATCGGCCTCGATTCCAGCACCACCACTAGGATCAGATCCGGCGATGGTAAGAACCTTGGGAATAGTTCTTTGAGGCTCTATTAATTCGACACTGTTATCAAGGCACACCACGTTAAGCTTCATTTGGATGTACTATATAGAGGTAATTGATGATGTGATTGATTATTTTTAAGGAACAAATATACAGATGTGTTACAACAGGCCCCAAAAGAATAGCTTAATGCATGAACAAATTAAGCGGAGGGGGTAAAAAGCAGCAAAAAATCCGAGATGTTCTCTCAGTGTAAAGAGCCAATAGACATTAATAGGTACAGTTAGGGGAAAAAAAGCTACCACTAAAATGCTCACTTTATGAACTTAGTACCTTTATATTTGTGTACTTAATAAGTAGAAAATCTAACTATACAATGATAGATATGAAGAAGAAAATGGAGATGATGAATTCGGCATAGAAACAGATGGCGCCTAACCCATTAGTACGCAAAATTATGATATTCCATCACTGTGAATGAAACAACGATGACTGTATGAAATACCTGGCAATTTTTTGAATGACGACATTAAATCATGTGCTAATGCCGATTGATGTTGATGAGAATGCATGAGGGAAGGTAAAACCATCCTAACCTAGAATATGCAATATATAACTTTGAGATCTAAGGCAATCACTAATGTTCAAAAAATGTCATAAGCAGCTGTGATTAATATTATCTTCATTATGCTTGTGCCACCACCACACTCGCAAATCCCATAGAACGCATTTACTTTCTTCTGAAGGCACAGCCCTCAGTCAATCTGCATTTGCCACCAGTTGGTGTGCACAAGACTGTAGAGCACGAATCACATGTAACTGGGGTTTGAGCATGAGAGAAGACAGTTGTAATCTTAAGGCATCCTGGACACTTAACATCCATGAAGTAGGATCTTGGGGTTTGCACCAAAGTCTTTAATTTGTGCTTTTGAGCCTCGGTAGCTGGATCAGGGTTGAGCAAATCTTGAACTAAAACCATGTTGTATTTGTGATGTATATTCAAACAGAATCTATATGTACTCTTCTGAGCGTTCCTCGTCAATGTTATACTTCTTCTTCAGATGTACACCTCCTTTCAGTACGGGATTTTTCATCTCGATTGCCTTCACTTTTTTTCGTAGGTAAATTTTTTTAGAGCACACTTTTTTTTCGGGAACCAAATTAAAGGGTCACTCAACCCTCGAATACATCACGTGTACAAAAGGAAATTTAACTTAACTTTAAGCGCTTAATACCAAAACGGCATTCCTATACGGGATTTAAGATTATCATATAAACCAACATGAGGTAAACTAGGATATATTAATTCTATTCAAAACTAGATACTATAGATAGCTTGATGTCATCACAAATAAACTGTAAGAAGATGAAAAGCTGCAACAAATCGTTTGATGAAACTTCGTCAGGGACAATCAGATCCGCAAGTTTCTTTACAAAGAGCATTAAAACAAGAACGAAAAATACCACAATTCTCTTAGAATATAGGAATACTTTGAGAACACTTTTACTGCTAGACTCCATATTTTTAAGTTCGGTTCAAGCTGGTATTATTGCAAGAAAAGATGATTGTACAGTTATAGCTGTTTCCATCTGTTCTACAGTACTAATTTTATCCCTTTATTTGTTGAACAACTCACCAATAAATAATACTATAAGGCATAAATTTAAATTGGCTGCGAATTGCTTAAGTGAAAATTTGACGAAATGCAATCCAAATATATGGACCATTTCTTCTCTTATCTTGATGATTAGCTGGGCTGTTAAAACGTACCAGACTTTACTTTATTTTGCTTACTGTATCTTTATACTTTGGATATTCAATCTTGATGACATCAAAAATGAGAAAAGTCCGGAAATTTCAAGGAGTATAAATAAACGAGATCACAATTTGTCTTCACAGGATATTTCGTTCGGAACAATGATTGAAAGGCCTACATACATAAGTACAAACTTACGCAATGAACCAAATAATATGGAGGAAAAGATACTTAAACTGTCATTACTTTATGAACGGCTAGAGGATGCACTAACTTCTAAAATAGAAGACCTTGAGCTAAAACTGGAATATGATACAAGACAAATCACTGAATTACACCTGAACCTTAATACCGTTGAAAAAAAGTGCTCCACTCGTACTCAGAAAGCAAATTCAAATATAGGAATGATTCGATTTTTCCGAACCTGGACAATTTCATCAACAAAAAGGTTCTTAAGAAATTATGTATTAACGGAAAAAGAAGTAAAAGTTATTAAAAAGATCCATTCTTTACTTCGGGCACAAAAACAAACAAATGACTCTCCTTGGAATGAAAAGATAGAAAGCTCTAGTACAAGAATTTCAATATAACTTTTCAACCTTTCCTCTTTTATTGCGCTCATGTATCTCGTAATCCGCTAAAGACGTTGTAACATCGCCCCACTCTTTCTCAAATACAGTGATTTCAAATTTCTTTTCAGCAACAGTCATAGCATTCCTACGATATTGAAGTTTCTGAGAAGCTGTAAGTTCTGACGCCCGCAAAAGTACATCGGATAAAATACCAAATTCGGTCTTTCTATTACAAGCATCGGGATCGGAGGGATCTTGGAAAAAGAGACCAGACATCAAATTCTCATCAATACTATCGTGTGAATACTTCTCTCCCTTCTCAACTAAAATTTTTCCTGATTCAGAATCAACAGGAACAACTATATCAGCGAGAGGACCGCCACTGGCATGAACAATAGGTATAACGCCATAAATCATGTACTCAACAACAGATATACCAAAATGTTCATTCCACATAGTATTGAGGCCAAATTCTGCCTTACTAAGATATTCATCGACTTCCTCTCTGGGAGCATTGACCTTTATATCGATTTTCTTTTCAGGTATGGAAAGCTTCTTTATAAGGGTTCTAAGATTCTCTGCCGTTTTTTCGTCTTCCTCAGATCTGGTACTTCCAATGAGTACAAGCTTGAATGGATCAATAGACAGTTCCTGACATTTTTTAACGTACTTATCAAATTCTCTGATCAACAAATTATGTCTTTTTTCAGGCCTGAATTGTGCAATATACAAGAAAATTCGTGATTTTGTACTACCCATACTAAGTTGAATTTTGGATTCGTCAATTCCAGTTGGCGGATATATAATAACCGGCTTGGTAGTCCCATCTGCCCATGTCCATACATTCAATAGATTTTGCAAAGTCCAACTTGAGTTACAGGATGAAGACGTTAAAAATGAGCCACAGATAGAATATAGCTTCATTAAAATGTACCAGTAAGCGTACTTCAATGCGTACAATGGTTGCTTTTTCATCTTGATCGAAATTTTGTTGAGCATATCGCTTGAAACCCACGGATAATGAACATATGCATAAACAGGAATTTGTAGGAAGCAGCTGGCGATGGGATAACAAAATGGAAGACCAAGAGTATCTATGAAAATGTCAGGGGCACACTGGCTCATTGCAAAAAAGAATGTGATTACAGATCCCAAAGCTTGAAATGTCATAGTTAAAAACTTGAAGGATCTGCCATCAATGATCCATCTGTACTTATTTGGTAGCTGTAGGAGCACAACCCTATCTTTGATGTCGTCAGCAAAGAAATTAAGTCCAAAAGTTTTGTGAACAGCTGTAAGTAAGGAGGAAACGGATTGATCGTTTGATTCTGTGAACGTATAAATGAGCGCCACATTTTTGGGGCTCTTTTTTAGCGTGACATAAACTGCTTGCCATAAGACACGCTCGCCACCACCACCAGCATAACTGTAAGGGTGGAAAAATCCATACAATAACCTCCTCTTTGGAAAGTCTGGTTCCATTGGCTTGATAAGGTTAAGAAATTCAGGATTTTCTTGCTTATCAATTTTGGCGACCCGAATCTCCTGATAATTTCTTTTAGAAGAATCAGTATCGTTTCTGCTCGTCAAACGAACAGTTGAATACAGTTGTGGCTTTGCTGAAGCTAAAATGAGTCTTCTTCTATAGCTTGCCTTCTTGATACCAACCTTGGACTTCTTGACCAATCCATTCCCATCAACTGCCTCTCTAATATACTGCACATAATTTTGAGGTGGTAATGAGTAAAATCTGGTAAAGAATGTCTTTCCTCCCTTATAAAATATAAACACCACAAAGCATATTCCTAAACATAAGGTGCTAAATATTTTTGCAAATTGGGAATGTATCTGTACGCTTGACTCCGGAAAATCTCCGACAATCTGTACTCTAGATCTTTCCATGATAAATAATTGTAGATGTAAGCTACAATCAATATTAACCGTGCTCAAATCAATGAAGAGAAAGGACGATCCTGTGTTCAACTTTGAAAATTTAAGCTTACAAGTACTGCACCCCAGAATCAAAGGAAATGGAGATAAGGACGAAAAAAAAAATAAAAATAAAAAAAGTATTTTCTCTAGATTCATCAAGCAATATCAAATGATTACGAATTAATTAAGAACCCTGAATCTTCTCTCCCGTCAAGAGACACACATGATTATGCAACGCTCTAGTAACATTCCTTGGAAAATATATATCTGAATAAAAACAACAAGTAATTCTTAATAAAAAAAAAAACGAAATTAAGGTAGTATAGATCTGTCACCATTCTTGGGAAGTGATAGAAATTAACGTGATGCTTGACACCTGCAGCGAAACTATCAACTGAAAATTGATCGCTGAGTTTCCACTCATATCTGTGTCTCCTTCCTTGTGTCATCTGACACATTCATATCTCCAAACTTCTCTGTGGGAACTCCATCTATATAGCTGTCCTTAGCATCATCAGCTCGCACATCATCTAACCCTGCAGTAGACACGGACACATCTATTTTCTTCGAATTATTATCGCTCACTTTTTTTGACATCGTAGGCATAGGAATCTGGGAGTTCACTCTTTGAGGTAATGCGTCATTTTTAAGATTTAGAACAACATCATTCGTTACCATGGACTTCGGAAGTCCTTGAGACGAACCTACATTTTGTGATGCCTGACCTTTTGTGTCCTTTGTAATTCCTAACATTGTATCGATAGATCTATCAGTCATCGAGTTTTGTGGAGAGTAATTTGATGCAGTAGATCTCATTTTGTGAAAAGACGTCCTATTACCGGTCGTAGTTTTACCATTTTGAGCGTTATTTGAGTTCAAGGAATTTGCAGAGGATGCAACACTAGGGGTTATACTAGGTATGCCTCTGTTTTTACGTCTTTCCCATGCAATTGTGGATCTTGACTTTGGTGTTGGCAGTTGCGTAAGCCTCTTCAAGTCGTTGTACCATTCCATCATGGCGTCATAACTCTCGGCACGAAACACCCAATTGTGTCCTTTTCTCAACAAGCCACCCTTCTGCTTAGCATGGAGAACAAACTTGTGATATGTGTTTGGGTTTTTCACGTCTTTGCGAGAATGCTCTGCAATCTGACAATCATCCAATGAGAGAGACATAACAGGAACCGGATCTTTCTTCCTATCAGGCGATTTAAATTCATGGATGAAGCATGATGTCAAAACATACCATCCTCTTGCATATGACTTCAAGTATTTGGATTTTCTCTCCAAATATCCAAACCTAATAGGAAGAGTAATTGGATCAGTCTGATATTTATACCTCATTTCACTAAGATGTCTCATAGGAATGTTAAGGTCAATGAAATTTGCCGTGTCTTTGGCAATAAACGAGTCCCATTCAAAACCTGGATTCTTAGCCAATATACCAGTGTCAAGCTTGGAAATCAATCTGTCAAAGATATTCTGAGCCTGCTGTCCCATTAACTTAGCATAAACGGTCAATGCAGTTTGGATTTCAATGTAAACAACTTTCTCCAATTCCTTTCCAGACGTTTGAATATTGATAAAGGCTTCGTGTAAATAATTCTCCTCTGTTAGTTGACGTTTTATCTGACCATCAAGGGAGTATTTAAGAAGGTACGGATCATTTCTTGGGGGAAGAGTTCCTGGTGCACGTCTACTAACATCAACTGATTGCACGAAACCTTTGAGAATGTTTCTTGTCTCTTGATGGTATCTGTCAACATTATTGCGGAAATCACTCTGTAATGACCTGATCTCTTTTATCTTTACCAGCAAATCTCTTCTAAGGTCTTGTAGACGAGGAATTATTGTTCCATTCAACTCTTTGACAACCGACTGGGCTAGCAACGATGCATTGGCATGATATTGATACAATATAGTGGGCAAATCCTGAATAGATCCACTTCCCAACGGTAAGAAAAATCTCTTGGTTAAGTCAAACTCATCTGTCTGTTTGGATAAATCGGCCACCTCCGGTGAGGTAGCTGAATTTCCATGAAGACCAGAAAATATACTTGTAGCAGCATTTGCAACGGAAGAAGAGCCACTTGCACTACCTACACGCATTGGCTGGTAAAGTTCACCATCTAACCCCTGCGTTATAAAGGGAAATGTTATTGCATGGTGGAGCCTAATCTGTTGACGGCTAATCTCTTCATGGACTGATACTGTCTCCTTTAGATAATGGATAAGGCATCCAATGATATTTCGCCAAGAATTGAACCTAGCAGCCATGACTTCAGTTGGATTGGCACGAGTAGGCATCTGAATATAAAGCGGATTGGAAGGATCATTGCGCTCTTTTTTATGATCAATAGCCCTTAACCTCTGAACCATTTCCCTAGCTGATGAGGCATTTGATTGGAAGCTTTTGGTCTGCTCTACCTGTTTCTGCCTTTGTTCATCCAATTGTCGCAGTTGCTGCTGGTTTTGCATCAGCTGCTCTTGAGACACCAAACTCATTTTGAGGTCAAAGGAATGTTGACTTCGTTTTTCTTGAAACTGCAATAATTGTTGGTGGAAAGATCTAAAATTAGGAGTGCCAGTTTTAAAGAACGTAAAGATGGCAAACTTGATACTTAATGCCTAATATAATAAAGAATAGTTTGTTCAATTGCGATGTTGAACAACGAAGCACTGTTCTGTCTGTTAATGCACCTTCGACTTGATATGATAATATGGAGGGGAATATATTTCTAATTGGACTGAAAATCTGCCGGAAGTAAAATGTTGATAAGTTCAGATGAAGATGCACCGCAACAATAATAAGCTTAATAAGTAAGCTGTCTCACATGGCCAAGGAAATAAAATAAAATAAATAAAATAATAAAATAAAATAAAAAATAAAAAATTTAAGGAAATAGTCGAACAGAACAGGGGAAAAACAGGACAAGCGTGAGGATGACTAGAGAAGAAGAAAAAAAAAAAAAAAAAACATACATGAGAAATGAAATGCTGGCGTCATTCAACAATGTGTACTTCGCAAAAAAAGAAGGTGAGATTGGTTGGCTAACTCCTTGCTTTCGGCATCTGAGAACGGCTATAGCAGTTTCAATTTACAATAGGCTTTGCTTGGTTGGGCACGCATTTGCCAGAGGCTTTTCTCATATCAAAACGCCTCATCTTATTACTTAGTTCAGACTGGTTTCAATTGGGGCAATGATTATTATAGGTATAAATTTGTTTCACGAGCATAAAAATGATTATCTTATTTGCTCAATTTCATGTGTTTGAATAAAAAATAGAAGTAAGTATACACTGCCATCATTGCAAGGATCCTTCTATTTTTTTTTGTTTCCTACAAGCACTTACCTCAATTTATAACGCCAAAAATGGAAAATTCACTTGATCAAAACGGACAATTGTGCATTAAAATTCCTGCAAGGAAAACCGAGCAAGAGTTGCTCATAATTCCCGAGTGAAAACGTATTTCCCTCCTGACGGTTTACGCATTGTTTCGACATTTCTGAAACTAATGATGCGCTTTAAGATAATATATATCTTCATAGCCCTTTCCTCCTTTAGAGGAAACACACCGATGTTGGCAACCCCTCCTGTTACTTTTGAAGTTAGACTGCTTTTTTTACTTCTTTGTTGCGCTAGCTTGAGCAAAGTCTATACTGGTATAATAATGGTTATTTTGTTACTACTCTCATCTTGGGGGTTAATAGTACATAAATGAGATGAGACCTAAAATAGCTGAATTCATTCGAATCGTAAACCTTTACTATATATATCATTTAAATGTTGTGTTATAAAAATTTTGTAAGCAAGCAGTTAATGATGACACTGATTATGGAAAATTGTGAGAGAAATCTTTATGGCGTGCAGCGTCCGCAATTTGGGGTTTAGCGGTCAAAAATAAAAAGCGTACTCCAGCCTATTGTTAGCCAGCCGTCCGAATAATCACATTAACTGGGGGATGAAAAACTTGATGCAGCCATAATTATCTTCTCTTTAATACATGCGAAGTTAAATATATACGCACACCGGTTGCAAGCAGTTTGGCGAAATACATTATAATTCACTATTCCTGGTAGTGGAGTACACATTACTGTATCATAAGTTTTTGCTAAGAAGCACCACTGGTCTTAATGGAAGCTTTGAACAGTGTCGAGAGTAAGTAATAAGCATTATACTGCCATAGTTGACCCAAATTAATATATATCAACGTGATTAATTTATCAATCATGAAGTTTCAAAAGTCAACTCTTAAATTAAATAGACTTACTCCATTGATAATCACCTTGGTTGTGGTATTTCTTTGTGGTGCCACAGTGTCGCAATTCCGCCCTGAGCCGAAAATCCCAACCACTTACAAGGCAGATGGAACCAAAATTACAGTAACTAAAGTTAACGACGACGATGAAGAGCACTACCACAAACTGGGATTAACTCCAAACCATTCTGTGAGGGTCAGATTAACGGACCTTAATGGAAATGCGATCAAAGGATCAAGAGATATTATTTATCATGGCCGTTTCCTTCACATCACTGATATGCATCCCGACCTTCTTAACAAGTTAAACTCATCAATAGTAAGGAAGTGTCACAAAAAGGATTCAAAGGCTCTTCCTGATGAGTTATGCCATAAGTTTGGAGATGCCATGAGTGGATGTGATTCACCAATTAGCCTTTATGAGGATAGCCTTGCCTGGATCAGAAAGAACCTAAAAGATAAGATTGACTTTGTTATATGGACTGGTGATAATGTCCGTCACGATAACGATAGAAGCAATCCAAGATTGGAGTCGGATATTTTTGCGATGAATGAGAAAGTTGCAAATAAGATGGAAGTAACCTTCATGGATGAAGGAGAGGAAACGAAAATGCCACAGGAACGCAGAGTGAAAATCATCCCAAGTTTAGGCAACAATGATGTTTATCCACACAATTTGGTTGCACCAGGACCCACGTTACAAACTCGTGAAATGTACAAAATATGGAGAAGTTTTGTGCCTGCGGAACAGATGCACACGTTCGACAGAGGTATCTATTACTTCCGAGAAGTTATTCCAGGAAGGTTAGCAGTGCTTTCCATTAACACTTTGTACTTCTTCAAGTCCAATCCACTGAATGATAACTGTGATGGCAGAAAGCAGCCTGGATACAAGCTTTTTGAATGGCTCTCAATAACATTGAAGGAACTGCGTCGGAGACACATGAAGGTTTGGCTCAGTGGCCATGTTCCTCCTATACCTAAAAACCTCCATTATAGTTGTTACACTAAGATGGCTGTCTGGATGCACGAATACAGGGATATTATTATTGGTGGTGTTTGGGGTCATATGAATACCGATCATTTTGTTCCGCTTGATTCTGTGAAGGCCTGGCGCTCAATAAGAAACAGATTGAACACCTTCGGGCTTGAAGATGATGCAAACTCATTGAACTTTGAAACATATGGGGAAGAAGAAGAATCTCTTGCAGAGGATGGATACGATAATGATGATGATGCAGTTGAAGATTTTAAAGATGATGTCGACATGTATAGGGCTATGGGTTTGCTCGATGATGATTTTGGAGTGAACAGAAAATCGAAAAGATATGAGAGTGCGCCGGTTGGAAAGGTTACATATCTAGCAGGTATAAGGGACAGCTTACTTGTTAGAATTAAAGGAAAGAAGAAAGCTGGAGAACATGGAGAAAGATACTCATTTGCCCATGTTTCTGCATCTGTGATTCCCACATACAATCCAGGATTTAGAGTCTGGGAATATAATATTACGGATTTGTTCGCAAATTTCAATGAGCATGAAAGTTTTGAACCATGGGATAAATTTTTTGCAAAGGCAAACGGAATTTTAGACCAATCAGATGAATTGGCAGAAACATTGCAAATGGCTGACAATATTACAGCTAACAAACAGTACTATACACTGAAGAAAGATATAACAATCCCTCCGATCATGCCTTCAGATATTAACTTAGGGCCAGGGTACGTGAAGCAACTGTTTAGTCCTGAAAGATATACACAATATTATGCGGATCTCGATAGGTTACAGAAGTCCGGAGAGCAGGAGATTAACTATAATGTTCAATATAGTACGGATGACGAGACCTATAATATGTCAAGTTTGCTAGTTGAAGATTGGATAAAGCTTTCGAGAAAACTTTCTGAATCCTCTCCCTTGAAAAAAGGCAAAACGAAGAAGGGTAAGAAAGAAGATTTTGCAATGCATGAGACTGATGATGATAATACAGCGGCTGCACGTCTATGGCAGAAGTTTATAGATAGAGCATTTATTAGCACTGGATATCAAAACTTTCCATTTGCTACACAGGATTGAGAACTCAACATTATGTTCTCACTTTTTTTTCTAAATGATTTCTTTTTTAGACGATTTATACGCGAGAATACAGATTTGATAAACTTCTGTGTTAAGCATTTCAAATTTTGCAGCTTAGTGTTAGATGTAATAATGTTTTTCTCTGCCGGTAAATTTTCTAGAAGGGAATCCTCGCAGTAAATTTTCTCTCACATGTGTTAATCCTATTTTTTTCTTTTTTCAAGGGATTTTTGTGACCTGAAAATTAACCGCCAAATCGCCTCTTCTTAGAGAATCCTTTTATTCGTTCGATCTTTTTGTTTTCGTACCTTAGGATTTAGTATTTTATGACTAATAATAAAGCATCTAACAATAAAGAACATATAAATGGAGGACATAGACTTCATCGAACAATCCGATAAAGGTCTAATGCACGACTTCGGTAACTACCATAAGGATTTGTTGGTCAGCATCAGCTTAGTAGCGTGTTTCTTGATTCTTTTATCACTTTTTGGAATTTTCTTTTATAAAAGCTATAAAGAATATCAGAAATATATTAACAATGAGAAGAAACTACATGGCAGTGATGAAGAGTCGGCACCACCTAATGATATCTCTATTCATACACCAGCGCCCTGCTTTTTTGAGAAAAGTAAATATAACACAAAAGTATCCGAGAATAAAGTTCAACAACCATCAAGAAACTTAGACAATTTTCAACGACTGCAAAAGAAAAAAAGAGAATTTATTGCAACAAATTCACGTATAAAGGATTCATATCTTCAGCCCAGAAGTGGGGCTGTCACGACTGCAACATTAAAGGGAGCACATGCATTGATGAAGGCTACCTCAAATAACTTACACAGTATTTTCAAGGGATTCAGTTCCATGGGTTATTCAGCCAAGGAAGATTCGAGGTATAGAAAAGACTTCAAGGAATCATCAACCACAAATACACTGACGCTTCCATCCCCTGTGTTCAACTCACCTTTATGTACACCCATCAGAGTTGTTGATAGGATGGGAAGGACGGACGGAATTTCAAATATTCCAACTAACATCGCTGGTTTAGAAATAAAATTCACATCACCGGGTCAGTTAACTTCCAATCATTTATATGGAACTGAACCTTTGCACATTACAAAGTATAGCCTCAAATGCTTGAGAAGTTATGGTTCACAAGAAAGAATTAATACATTGGTTAATATGGCAAATGCAGGTAAAATCCTTCTTTCCTCTATTTTACTTCCGGAGACACCATTATTGTCTAATGCAGGAAAGGAGGTCATAACTGATGATTTGCATGACATCTATAGTGAGCTTCATTTACATTATAATGAGACAACACCATTATTGCTGCTTACTACACGTTTCTTATCCCACTCACTCAGCATACAGAGATATAAGAACCCTAGAATCTTCACACAAGTATACGTGGATTTGGTTAAACTAATTACTGACCCTAAACTGATACCAATGATTTCAAATAATTCTATCACAATTCTGACACTTCTATTTGAAATACTTCTGAAGTTTTGTATGGCCTCTTGGAAATTTCCAATGAGTGAGCATAAGGTCTTAGACAGAAAATTAATTGAATGGCAGGTTAAGCCTATTGTTCTAAACAAGGTGGAAATTTGCAAGTTGATATTGAATCTGCTGAAATTTAATGTATTAACAGACAGCTTACTCAATATGTTAAATTTAATTGCTGACAAAAAAGATGACGATCTTATCAAACTTTTCCAAGATAGGTCAAACGACTTCAGTAGTATGCCAGCGATTCGTGGGAAATTGAGCAACTTCATTGATAGAAGATCGTTTGTGAACCCTTCACAAACAATTTCCTGCTCCAGAAGTAAAAGAGTATTCATGAAAAGTTCTCTTCCTGGATCTTTGTACAAGCCAGGAAGGACTAAGAAAGAAAAACAAAACTCTAGTTGTAATAAATAACACATGAGCACACCGCCGCACACAATTTATAAGTAAAAGAAAAGTTGCACAACTGTAACTTATACAATAAAGGCAATAAAACAACAACGCAAAAATTTGGATGTAGAACACAAGACCAGAAAATGATAGTGATATTTATAACATATTATGGTTAGAAGTAAAGTTGAAAAAGCAAGCCCCCAAAGATTGAACAAAGAGAAAAGATAACAAAACGATAAAAAGAAGACAACGTATGTATATACATATGTATATATATATAATTTAACTACCAAAACCGAGAAAGAGGATGCAATAGCTAATGTGTAAAAAGTGTTCGTATTATTGGTAACTAACCTTGAATGGGTAACCGCAAATAACAGCAGAAAGAAGGAAGGAAAAAAACGAAAAAAACACATTTGATAGTAAATTGATGCAGCTAGCTGCACTATAATTGTTCAAGGCTCAGTAGTCACTTCTAAAGTGATCATAGTTGATTAGTGCTTGCATGCAGCCCCATTCTGTGAGCTTGCTTCTAAGCCATTTTAATTGTACAGGTTTTGTGAGATAATCATTGCAACCAGCAGTTAGTGCTTCTTGCCTATCTTCAGCTCCTGTAGATGCAGTCAATGCCACAATTATAATTGGCGAGCGGAAAAGTGACAAATCTAGCTTGTCTGACGCTTTTATTGCCTTATTTTCAATCATACTGTTGGAACCGGAAGATAAAGATGTAGGGAAATTACCGATGTGATTCACCTTTTCAAGTCTTCGTATCTCCCTGGTAACTTCAAGTCCGGACATAACTGGTAGTTGTATATCCATGAAACAAAGATGGAAACCTCCTTCTTTCCACATTTCAAGAGCTTCTCTTCCGTTTGACGCAATTTTAAATCCAACCTTGCATGATTTAAGATGTCTTGCCATGATTTTTTGGTTGACAAGATTATCTTCAACAACTAGAACATTAATATGAGAGAGGATCTTCGATATTCCAGCATTTGGCCTCAGTTTCATGTCATTAATAGTTCTTCTATGAGCACCAGAACCAGCCTGATTAGTAAAAGCGGACAGAGAAAAAGTAGTTCTTCCATTCGGTGATTTGATACCTTCAAGGTTTTGTGTCCCATTTCTTGCATAAAACCTATCGTTGACATTCTGTGATCCTGCAATACTGGTGTTGGATCTATTAGATTTATCATCCATTAACGATACTCTTCTTTTGGGAGTGAGAACAATAGGCGGAACCTTGTTTGATGAAATTGGATGTTCCGTAAGGGTTGATGGTCCTGCTGCATTGTTTTCCAAATGTAAGTTCCGCAACTTTAAATTAATCATCTGACCCTGATCTTTTTCATGAACATTAGAGCCCTTCTTCTCTTTTCTTTCAGTATACTTTGCGTGTTGCTTTAAGTCCTGCAAAGTTTTTTCTTTGTCTGAGGGAACACTAATAGTAAGTGCGTCGGTCATTTTCATGCCCTCCGGAAAGTACTCGTCGAGAAATTTATAAATATTTACATCAGGCTTGAGAACAGATGTTCCGTCGTTATTCGCAACATGCCGTATATTTGCAGTGATAATAAGTTCAGAGGGATCACATTCTTGGGCTAATGTTGTGGGATAATTCTTCATTATTGTGTATTTCAAATCATCAATCAGCATAACGGGTGATACGATAATAGTTGTCGGGGTTTTCCCATCTCGCTTGACCCAAATTCTTCTTTGTGGTGAAATACCACCCCGTGCCTCTTCATGTTCATCGATGGTAGTGTCATGCAGATCAATTATATTATTAGCGTTAGGTTCGGCCACAGACGATAAATCCTTCTTGCTTCCAATTGGCCATAAATTGTCAATTCCTGTCAGTTGGTGAAAGTCAATATTTAAACTTCCCAAAAGTTTGCCAGTTGAAAACAACTTGTTCAAACCAGGATTTTGAGTATCGTCCCCATCTTCCTTGTTCATCCACGACATCATTAATCAGAAAAGCTAATATGAAGAATTAAGCCAGGTTGTAGTACACGATTTATATCCGATGAGACCACTCCCACCCAAAGCTTTCTGTCAAAAAAAAAAAAACGACGATCACTTTAATAATGAATACGGGTCCTAAACTAGATTGCTCTATTTAAAAAATGATAAACTGTTTTAGGAAATAATAACATGCGAATGTGTATATTAATAGTCCAAAATGAAATTAAGTTCTTTTGCGGTCCCTTTGAGTTTTGGTGAAAGATAAACTGTGAGATGAATCTTAAACTATGGTTATTTATTATAACTATATCGGATTGTCGCCTTACCGATTAATTATCCTAAAATGCGGCTTTTTTTTTTTAATATTTTCAGTTTCTTACTATCAGGAAATAGAAGAAAAATTAATGGAAACCCGTAACATTTATATTGTCTCAAATGTTGCTAGACAATCACGTGATGTAAGTTTTCAATATTGAGCATATTCTAATAATAGTATCTTCTCCATTTCAACAAACATTTCAGATCCTATTTTCTTTCAACTCACTTCAAGCAATTATATAGTGGGGCATAATATTGATGTTGATTTTTGAATTTGAAGGGCCAAATAGGACTATGAAGAAAATCACATGATTTCAATCTTTAAATCATTGAGCAAGAGAAAAATTGAAGGTGCAGTATTTATTCGAACGCTAATTAGCATACCAGAAGGAAACTTTCACTGCATTAAAGCTAAGGAATGGCATTCTAGTAAGCTCAGAAATAATGTTCAGAGTGTCCATGTGCATAAGATTCCATTTCTAGTTGGATGGCCAGATACGAGGACTGGGTCTAAAGTCCCACTTCAGGAAGCACTCGATACAGCAATAGCGCAAGTATGCTCCCTTTTAATGATAAAGCACAAAAGAAAAACGATCATGGTGGATCAAAGTATAGAATTAGTACACTATAGACCACCGCTAGACACTTTAAATGATATACGTCCAATATTGAATGTCCCAAACTTCACTTTTAATGCTGATGACTACCCCATAAATGAGGGAGAACTAGAGAAGGCTAAATGGAAATTGACAAATAATGTTTTTGACTCCGTTAATAATAGAACTCCTATTTGCCAGAAGCCAGAGGATTTAAAAGGAGTAGATACTGCACTTTTTAGACTAGCTATGGTATATGGAGCTGCGAAATCGCCATATGTTTACAAATGCCCGTACTTCTTTGTTCGATATTGGCCATCATACCATTTCATGGCCAGGATTAGGAAATCCCGTCCAGCGTTACATATTACGTTTGGGGAACCGGCGCTTTTAAATATTCCGGGATTGAAAAGCAAGTCAGTTGGTGATATGGAAAACAGTATACGACCTTTTAAGTTATCAGTTTATAGATCGAAATTCCGTAAGCTGCTAAGGGAAAAATTCATGGAAAAGTTTTGTCATGATGGAACTCTCATGAAGCATTGGGATGGATTATATTGGTTTAGTTCACAATCATATCCTCGAAGCAAGGACCAGTTAGTAGAATTCAATAAGCATGTTGACTTAGCATTGGAGCATGTTAAACGATTGGACAAAAATGTACTAGAAAAACGTGCTCGAAGTATGAACGAAAGCATACCATGGTCAAAATTTAAGAGGCAATTGTCACAGTTATAGCTACGATTTTTTCATTAAGCTGAAAATATTATAATATTGTACATAGCTATAAATTTTAGATACATGCCCAACTAGGCATACCTGTTTCATATGAAATGAGTTGGCCATTCGTATTGTGACCAGTGTATCTCAATGCATGAAGATATAATACCAAGGATTCTGGGTCTGGGTCTTTATACAAATTAATACCACAATCATGACATTTTTCGCCACTATACATTGCTATCCTTCGTTGATTTTGTTCTTCTTTAATTTCGTCCAAATTCCTCGATAAATCACTGTCTAATCCTGGTCTACTGAATACCCTCCTATATTTTGAATTATACACATGATCATTTACAATCGGGTGGCCCAAATCTCTCAAGTGAATTCGTATTTGGTGGGTTCTTCCTGTTTCAGGAGAACATAGCACAATACTCTCCTTTAGTTTTGAACTATATCGAAGAAATTTAAATCTGGTACTGGCAGTCCGTTCTTTCACCCCATGTGCTCCTTTTTTTGTATCAATTATCAGGATATCATTTCTGCAGAAGGTTGGTGAATGTGAAAAATCTCCATCCACCCGGGCAATATATTCTTTTTTGAATTCCCTTTCCTGTATCATCGTTTGATAAAATGATGCACTTTTAAGGTTTTTGCAAAAAATTACCAATCCACTCGTAATTTTATCCAATCGATTACAAGGATGGAGTTTTGGTAGATTCAACCGCGATTTTAGCACTTCCGTCAAACTGTTGTACAGATAACCTTGAACGGGATGCATGGGAATGCCAGATGGCTTATTAACAACTAGAATATCCTTATCGTTGTGTATTATATCGACCTCTCTGTTTAAAATTGGCTTTTCATGAACATGCTCTTTATGTATGAGTAGGTCCCCTGATTCTAAAGGAGTATCTAGTAATATTGATCCTCTAATCACTATTTTCTCACCTTTTTTCTTTCTAATAACTTTGATATCATCTTCTAGAATTCGTTTCAAATAATGTTCTCTATCATAATTTCGAAATTCATCGGTAAATATTTGAAGTGCTGTTCTACCAAACCATCGTCCTTTAACAGTGGTACGGTAAACATGGTAATATGGTTTGACCAGTCTTAGACCATTTCTTAAAACAAATTCAGGTGGGTTCGGCATTTGTGAATGATGCTACATGATTTCGAATTAAGTAGCAGTTTCTTCTTACTGCCAGCCATTGAGTTCAGTCACCCCGAGACCCTAGCAAAAATGAATTCGAAGTTGAAAAAAAAAGTCTCCGGCATTTAACGTGCCCGCGGATATAAGTTCTACATTTTGTATCAATCAATTAAATATACATTTAAAAGGGAATGACATATATAATACCAAGAACGTGATGTAATCTGAATTAGGCTGTCTTCACTTTGTGATCATCTTTAAGTTTGTCACTGTAAACACCTAAAATGTAGGCCATTCGTGTGACCACCAAATCAATTCCCATATTAAGGGAATCCCTAGAAAGAACCATCTTCGAACCTTTGACTTCATGCCAACTTATAGGGACCTCTGAAACCTTAATGTTACGTCTCTCCGCAAGGATGAGCATTTCGACATCAAATATCCAGCCTTCTGTATGCATTAAGGGGCATATGCTTTTCACTGCTGCTTTATTGAATAGCTTGAAGCCACATTGTGTGTCCTTAACGTCCCTTATTCCAAATATATAAACTAATGTATGTAGGCCATACATCAACAAATTTCTAATGAAAGCACGCTTGACAACGGCGTCGGTATTCACCATATGAGCTCTTGATCCGACTGCAATCGCAGGAACATCCTCTGGTCTTCCATTATCCAAATTCTGGACGGACTTTACCAGCTTATCCATATCACTAAACTTAGAAGCACCATCAGCATCAGCAAACATGACATATTGACCACGTGCTAGTTGTAATCCGTGACAAACAGCCCCTCCTTTACCTCTATTTTTCACAAATTGAACGATTCTCAATGTATGTGGCAAGATATCTAAATCTTTTGCAAGCTTTAAGGCGTATTGTGCGGTACCATCACTGGAGCCATCATCAACAATAAGTATTTCATATTTTCCATGATAGTGATTTTCTAAGTGAGAAACAGCTTCCACAAGCATCTCCCGAAGACGACTAGTCTCATTATAGCATGGAATCACAACAGAAAGAAATATATTATCTGACGCTTGTGAGTTTCTTTCTGGAAGTTTGTACGACGTAGATTCTCCATCATTGGTTATATATTCCAGCTCACTTGGATATGCCTCCCTTGGATTATGAGAAAAAATCCAAACCACAAAATACACCAGCCCAATTAGGACCGTCAAAAGAACTAATAGCCATATCAAGACGGATTGCATGTCTAAAATCTGACTGACCTTGTTTTTATCGAATAGGTGAAGAAGTGCTAGAGACCTGGCTGGAAACTAAGGACAAACCAGCTTTAATTTTTTAGGCACTCTCTTCTTCTCTTTCCAAAATATGACAGCGTACCCGAAAATTAAGGAAAAGAGGCAATGATGTGAATTACAGAAGCTTGTTATCTGATAGAATAAGATGACACAGCATCAGCGATAATGCCAGCAAATGGCATATCTCATCGGTGGAAATTTCGCATGGACAACTGTTACTATTTAAAACAAATTATCCACAAAAAAAAATTTGGCCCACACAAATCGCGTAGGAATCCAAGTAATTCCAAAATAGCACTAGAATACATTCAAATAGTTTATTCTGTTGAGAATAGCTCACAATATATTACAATATATATGATGATAAAGTTAAGTATACATTTGCCGATCGATGATGTTAATGTTGGACACTCAATTGCCGCGAAATGATCCTACCATTATCTAAAAAGGCCTGGACTAAATCCACATAATATAAAGGGTCATCGGAAATTATACTCATGCTTCGCAACAATTCAGGTGTATTCATTTCTAGCTCCAGTTCATATCTAGTCGTCTCATTTTCAATAACTTTCGTCAAATCCAGCCTTGTAGCTGTATATTGGTGAATATAACTTACCCTATTCTTGTCTCTGGTCAAAGTCACCCTCCTCTTAAAATTTTCAAACGCTGCATCATTCATTTCATGCGGAAGCTCCAAAGACATTGATAACCTTAGATCGAACAAAGTACCTGGCATATATATAAAAAGATCAGAAACTCTTTGTTTATCTATGCTTGCAACTCGCCTTTTAGTTTTGACATCCAGAGTTACACGGCCAGTCACTAGTTTGTCGTTTCTTCTCTTTTCAGAAGCAATCAGATCAACATTGTGAGATGTCTCCACAATAAATTTATCCTTTCTTCTACCAGTCTGTCCATCCTTGACCAAACCCTGCAAAAATTCTTTGATATCCTTGAAATTTTGTTGAGGCATTCCCCCTTGGAAGAAGCAATTCTGATGTATATAGTCCATGTTCACCACACTTTCCGTATTGACTGGTAATTGTATTCTTTGATCCTTTACTTTATCCCATATGTTGCCCAACTTCAACTCCAATTCGATGAAATTCTCCACATTTGGAACATCCGAAAACTCATGTTTAACTCCTTCAACATTTGCCCAAATCCACTCTGTAACCAACTTGTTGAAATCATTTCTAGGAATGCTACCTGTTATTGATGGAACTGTCAACTTGGTAGGATTTGCAAATGATTGCTGCTTTTTCTGTTCTTGGAGTAGTAATTTTGGAATATAATCTTTGGCCCATGTTGGTTTTTCTTCGTATCTTCTCGGCTTTTTTGGCTTGAGCTCTTCCGTCTTGTCTTCATCCTTCAATTCTTCCAAGTTTTTTATTTCTTTTTCAATTGTGTTCTGCCTTTCTATATCAGCAGGAGCATCCAATTTCTTTCCTTTATTTTTACCCGCAAGAGTCACAACTTCTCTTTTCTCTGGCTGGTCACTTTTCTTAGACTTTTTCCTTGGTCTACCCCTGGTCTTCTGCTTTCTTTTCTTCTCCCCGTTGGAAGCCGAACCATCACCCATATGTTCTACATCTTTCTTCTTCTCCTTCTCTAATATTACGGTACTTGGTGTATCTGTTGTGCTTGTACTTGTGGAATGTCTAATGGCCACATTTGGCGTTTTATGTCCCAGCATATCAATATCCTCATCGTTGGTGATATTACTAATACTGCTCCTTCTTCTAATATCATGGCCAGGTGTGTTTGGTGATGAGCTTATCGCATTTCCATTTTGTGGCGTGGTTGAAGGGTGACTACCTGCTTCCATCATAGGTGTTTGTATCTGCATGCCTGATATGCTACCTGTTGGAGAAGATGATATGTTCGTCTTGAGGGGTGCCAAAGACGTCTTGCCTGAATCTCCCCTTTTTAATGACTCAGCCATGTGAGCATGAGAGTTTGAGCCTGGTGTTTCTTCGTTGTTCATCAAGTCATGTATGGAGAGCCTTGGTTGTGAAATATTCAAGGGGTGAATATGTGTAGGTTTGCCTTCTTTAGTTGGACTTATATTATAATGTGGCTTCATGGGTTTTTCTAAGGCATTCTCCTTCTCCTTTTTGGAGGCCGTGTCACCATTATTTGCCGATATCAAATTTCTTAAATCCATCTTCTTCTCCTCCGAAATACAGGACCAATGTTGTCTTCTTTAACTACTTTCTTGAAAAAAAAAATCCCCAAAAATTAGTGGATAATGTAGAGATTGACATTAACTGTGACAAATTCGCACAAATCGTCTTAAAACTAAGCGTAAGTTCTTTTTTATTCTTCTACGCTTTAAATTTGTCTTGGCCAATTTCTGTTTATGTGATAAAGTCGTAAGAAACGAAGTATACCGGTGGAAACTACGCGTATCACTGAACTTTTTTTTTTCGAGCAGTCAGCTTAATTTTAAAAAGAAAAAGCATACTGAGACATAGCATGGTCAGCACACAAAAAATTGTCGCGAGCCTTTAGTTTTAAAGAGTGGACATTATGAGCAAACGAGTGATCACACATAAATGAAAAAAGAACTACAGTAAGATAGCATCGTCCATGCATTAATTCATGTTTATATCTAACATCTATGAATAAATTAAAAGATACAAAAGGCGGTCGTGGGTAAGGAAACAATGCACCCTTGACATGAATGTGGGAAAATAATAGCGTCTAAAATGAGCCTATAATAAGGGAAAGGGTATATCAAGTATGAATAATTTCTAAATCAAATCACATAATATTGATATAATAAATCAGAGTTCATAGGATTAATATATTGAATGAGAATGTGGCTTTATTGTGAACTCTGTACTCTTTTTGATGTCCTCATAGTTCACTACCATATATTCCGTCTCATTATTCTTGTAGTCATCATCATCAAATTCAAGTCGCACAACTTTCCCATCAGGGTAAATAAAGCTATAGATGTCAACAGGATGTAATTCATTATCTTGTGAATTTTCGACATCATTCACAAACTCTGAGCTCCTCTTGATAGGTTTAGGTTTCATTTTTCTGTCAGTGTTTGCATTCAAATTATTACCATTTGTATTAATACTCATATCAAGAATACTTGACGTAGTCGATGATGCATACGTTGTGGTATCATCTGCTATTGCATCCTCATATTTTAGCCAGTCTTTCATGTTCGTAAAACTATCTGTTGATGAGTGATTACTCGGTGTGACATCGGATGTTTGCTCTTTTGATTTCTTCGTAGGGCTTTGGGTAGGTTCAGAACTATGAGAAATTGACATTGTTCCATCTGCAATTGAATTGCTTGCAAGATCATCCGACCTAAGGGAGAGTTTTTCTAAGTTAGCGTCCTTCAAGTTGTTATTGTCATTCTGCTCTGAGTTAACATTAGATTCTTGGTATCGTTTGTCATCATCCATATCAACTTCATGTTTAGATTCCTCTACCATATTCAAATTGGACTTGTAGTGTATAGATGAATCATTTTTAACTTCATTCCTGTCGTCAATCGTTTTATTGCTATTCTTATTTTTACTCATAAGTCCCACATCAACAAGAGAGGCATAATGATGCTTTTGTGGCCTGCTTTTTTCTGATGTGCCGTGCCGTTCAGCCAAAAGTGCTGGCCTTTCAATTGAACTGTTGGTAAGCCTCCGACTTCCCCTACAGTTTTCAACAAGCTCTATATTCGATCCGTATTTGGCGTTAAAAGACAGCTCTTTTGCAGCCTTATGATGTACAAAGTTGCATTCATAATTGGCTTCATCGATACACATTTGAATTTTCTGGAAATATTCGTTGTGGAATAATTGAGGAAGCGTCATCCTTGTCGTTGGGTCCGGGTCACAAAGTCGCCATGCAATTTGAGCAACATTTGCACTTCCAAAATTTATTGCAATTGGAGAGGTAGTTGGAAAATGTTTCATCTCGTTCTTTATGAATCCGGGATAAACCTCTTTCAGACGCTTATAGATTTTTTTGTATTCGGAATATGCAAGGTCGGTTCCCTTGGGCTCGTTGAATGGTGGCTGCCCTTTAATTAAGACAAAAAGAAGGATACCTAATGACCAGTAATCAAACTTGAACGGATCAAACTTGGTTCGTTTCTCTATCGGCATGCCCTTGTACTTAGAAATCTCTGGTGGTTGGTATGGAGGAGTTCCAAGAAGTTTGTTTCTTAATCTTATAGGGCTTTTAAAATTTCCAGGTTCTTCATGACCACATTCACAGCATCCTAAATCTGTAATGCGAAGAATACCGTTTTCCGCCACAAGAACGTTGTCTGGTTTAATATCCAAATGCGCGATATCACATTCGTGCAGATATTTTAATCCAAAGCAAATCTGTTTGAAGAAGCATAACCTCTCACCAAGTGATATTGATCTCCAAGCTGGTTTCCTTATTTGAGAAAATAAATCACAGGGTAAATATGCCATTGTCATCCCCCACGAACGCTGCATATAAACAGGTAACTTTAAAAGCTCATAGCATGATATAGTGTGCAAATGTTTAAAATTCTTCATCACAATATATTCTTGCGCAACACGACGATAGTATTGCTTTGCAGACTCATCTCTAAAAAGAGAAAATTTCTTTAACGCCACAGATACCTTCGAATTTCCCTTCAGTTTCAACTTCTTTATAAGAGCAGCTCCTCCAGATCCTATAAGCGCAGTCTCTGTGGTGTCATAAATATCCTCAACATTTTGATATTTCTCTTGCAATCCTTCGGGAAGATACGCATTTGGATCTTCAGTCGGATAAGGTAGCATGAGTTGACTTTCAGGTTTATCACCATGCCCAAACATAGTACTCATGTCCAATATATGCGGTGAGTGCAAAATACCATATGGATTATATTTCATCTTTGGCCTATGAATAAGCAATGCTGCTCCTGCTGTATTTTCCCTCCGAAGTTTATCTATACCTGTACCTTTGAAATCTATCTGAGGAGAAGAGCTACTTCGATGTACCTTCGTACTATCTGAATGATTTCCGCTTTCCTTACCCTTTGTGTCGTCTGGTATATTAAAATGAGCATGCATCTTCTTAGGTTCATGGACTGAAAAGGACCTTGCCTTCTCATGTTTTGAATGTCCACTCAAATTTTCATCTGAGTTCCTCAAATGAAAAAGGGAAAAGTTGTGTGCATGTTTGTGATGTCCAATATCCGAACTAGCAGAAGCCTCAGAGGTGGATTCATGTGAAAGATGATCTTTAAGAGAGTGGAACAATCGGCTTGGGCCATGGTGAGATGAAGACCCGTGCTTTTCAGTTGCTTGAGTCATCATCCATAAATATGTTCAGATATGAGTTTATCGTTATATTAAGATCGTGCCAGTAAATAGTACAAATAGCATCAACACTGTTCGCTAAAATTTGATATATAGTTATTGATTCCGGAGAAAGACTTTGCAATCTCCTAGCTTCACGCACAAGAAAAAAATAGTGATTAAGGATAAACGTGTATCTTTTGAACGTTTTGCTGATAGGAAGCGAAACAAGATGGTATGGGTGAATGTAAGGATTGGTGCCCGAGATGTCGATGAGAAGCAAAGTCAATCAATATCTACGCCTGCGTTTTAGGAGTGACGTGCCTTAATCTGGGGGCATTGTCTAATTGAATAAAAAGAGAAAGTCCGTCCGAGGGTATAAAAAATAATTAATAATGGCAATCCGTTGCCAAAAAATTAATTAGGTATTTTTTTAGAAATTTTGCAGAGTGAAATTAACACCTGACGATAATGGAGAAACTCGGATACTGGTGGAGTACTTTTGAATTCATAGTTGTATCTGAGAAAATGGCCATCGCCCGAGTAGTCGGACATTTAACTAAAGGTCGTCTTGTCTGTTTTGGTATACGCTTACTAACTGAAATGTTTTTGAAATAACAAATTTCGGTAAGTGAAAACTGCAAAGAAACTGGTTTTTTTCTTTTTTAACAGAAAGAGATCAGAAAGGCTTCAAATAAAGATTAAAGTTAGAAGCAAAACCATTGCTTTGGACAATTTGCGACAGGTATAAAGGGGGGAAAGTAGCTCTTTGGTGGCCACATGAGAATACAATAAGAAAGTAGAAAAAATAATGCCGAAACCCTGAAAGAATTTTGATACCCGATGGAAACGCAGTATCCTAAATTATTAATTGGGTTGTCGCACCTTATATTTAATTTCATTTCCCAGAAAAGCTAACCCAATCGCATGGTTGTCTTGTTTTTTGTTAAATAAGCGTAATCACAGAAATAGCGGGGAAGTGTATCTGTAAGATTTACAGTTTAATCAACAACTGTGTGTCTTCTCAGA
This sequence comes from Brettanomyces anomalus, assembly GCA_001754015.1. Taxonomy (NCBI): domain Eukaryota; kingdom Fungi; phylum Ascomycota; class Pichiomycetes; order Pichiales; family Pichiaceae; genus Brettanomyces; species Brettanomyces anomalus. The sequence goes on from MDSB01000014.1 coordinate 83,770, forward strand.
ACTTCGTGTATCCGCCCTGTATTTTTCTGACGCAGGTTTCTCTTAGTTAGATGAGATGGCTAGTGTCTTCATGAATAAAAGCACGGATATCGTCCGAAAAGATTGCCTCATTCCGTTCGTTTTTCGCCCACTCAAATTTTCCCCCACCTTTTCGCATTTTAGATTTAAGTGTGTTGACTAGTTGTGCTTGTCCTATTGTTCTAGGTGCCTACGATGTCAATTTATATTTGTCGCTAACATTTTTGTTCATATGTCTGGCAAGCCTCAGTTACCTCCTTCCCTTTTTGGTCTTTAATTTTTTTTTCAGGGTCCCCACTGAAAAACGTCATATTTAATCTGAGATCAATGTATCTGTACCAAAATATACATAGAGTGAATTCACTTTCTAAAAATAAGGATAGCTTTGAATTTTTATGGTTTGTTTGATGTAAGTATATTAACAGATCTTGTTTCTCATATTCATGAAATAAGGAAACCTGGGGTACTTGTTGTTACCCATGTTAAATTCCATATATTTGCTCCTAAATCGTGCACCTTGCCTTAGTGATTTCGAGGTCACGCGGATCCTTACGGGCAGGCACCTTTCATAATTTTTTGTACACATCTGGAAACCTATAATTCTCATTTAGACTTCAAAAGATATTGAATTCTGAGATATATGAGACACTATCGATTTGTCCTTATGAACTATGCACATGATTTAGAGAAACCTCTATTCACAGAAAAAGCTAATAAATTCATTGCCCGTTGTTGTCAAATTTATTATTGTATACTCTAAGTCTATTTCGTATGCCTTCCTCCATCCATATGACATAACACACCAGGAAACCCTCAAAATATACTTGAAACACAACGCAATGTTACAAAAGCAAGTCGTTTCTGTCGAGAAGAAGGTTTTAAAAATGATGGTGCTTTTCATATTCAATATTTATTGTAGTATATATTGCATTTGAGTATGCATATTAAAGAATATCTTCACTTTATATAGTTGGAGTTCTAATCATATATGGATGTTATAACAATAACATTCTTGTTATTAAGAACTCTATTATTTGAAACCAGTATTGTTTTAACAGCAGGTGTCTGGAATCTCAAGCGAAACATCGAGACGACTGGATAGTATTGTTACATAAGCATTAGATACTTAGCTTTGTATAGCCAAATCCTATACAGATTGTGTACTTTCTGTTTGGCTTCTTCCCTTTCAATTGATATTTCACAGCATTAGTTATTAAGCAGTTATTATTACATGTTTTTAGTAATTGTTATAATAGATACGTCTATAATTGTTGCATCTTATATGTTACACCGCATTATTTTCGAACCAAGTAAAAGTCATTGAATAGGATTTTGGTAAAAGCATATGCATTTTCCCCTTTTATTTCTTGCTCCTTCACATTTTTCCCCCTTCATCTCTTTTACTTTTATTCATCTCTTTTCTCACTCCTCTAACCTAAATCGATACTAGTTTATAAGGTAATCATAAATAACCCGCTACTGTATATAAAAATTCGATAGGAATAAATTGTCTGGTTTGTTTTTAGAAGCAAAATCTGCTTCTTTTTTGTGTGATTATCTCCTTCTATTGCTTCATTTTAAATTATTAATTTTTTTGTTCCTTCTAAAAAAGGACATATCCCATCACGTAGCTGCACTTCACTTGGATATGTAAAGAAAATGAAAACTCAGTTTTTTTCTATTTTGCCAATATACACAATTTGTAGATGTAATATTTCTGCTTAGTTATAAGGCTTAAACCCCGGTTATTTATGACGATCTCAGTTTAGTAGAATCGATTGGTGTTTAGGACTGAAGAAAGAGAAGTATAAAAGTAAGAGAGATAAGGAGTAAAAGATGCAAAGAAGTAACAAATAAAAGGGGGAAATGCACACGTTTATATACCCAAACCTATTGAGTGAGGTTTTCTTGGTACAAAACTAAGGCGGTGTAGCGTTCATGCGCCTAAGGACGTATCTATTACAGTAGACATAACATGTTGAAATAATTAACTGAGTAACAATGTAGTTCATATAACAAGGATCTTATTGTTAAAATATCATTATACCAGCTGAACTACAACTATATAAATTGGAGCTATTCTATTTTACATCAAGTATACACATATTTTATATACTACAATATATATCGAATAGAATACTACATCTGGTACTATTAATTGTAACATAAGACATCAATATTTTCTCACGTCATAATAGACAAATTAGATGTCCTATCTCATGGTTTTCTCAATCGTTGACAACTAGGCTGTTATTTTCTTTTTGTTGAAACCTATAAATTTTAATGAAGTATATTCGTTATTAATCTCATTTAGGTTCAGATGGTGTTTGATTCATAATATGTGAATCAAATCAATGTGTAATAGGTTGCGGAATAACTTTTCTTAAGATAAATTTCTGCCACTAATTAATTTTCAACCGAGAATGACCTATTCTACTTCTGAGGAAAATTATCTCTTTCATGTATGTACTACTTTTTCCTTTATTTTTAT
>MDSB01000014.1:97566-221293 GCA_001754015.1 Brettanomyces anomalus
CTTTCCTATTTGGAAATTCAAAAGAATCTAGGTTCACATCAAAGCAGACCACTTACAAACTCGTTGATGACAATTTGTCCGAGTGGTTAAGGAGAAAGATTAGAAATCTTTTGGGCTCTGCCCGCGCAGGTTCGAATCCTGCAGTTGTCGGATTATTTTTTTGTTTTAAAGTTGATCAACTTTCTGATAATAGCTGTTGAAACTGCCCTTACAACTCTTTCACTTTAACAAAAGTCACAGATGAGTTTTTATGATAAATCAAAGCAGTAATGAGTTTAATTTTGAGATGATGCTATATATTATACTATCCTTAGTGGTCGTTTTCTCTGTTATATTGTTTGTTGTCTTATTTGGAGACCTTCCTTCATATGATGATACCATTATATTCAAAGCAAGAAATTTTTTAGTGAACGAATGTTATTATCACGTAATTGTGGCCGGATTGACAAAGCTAGATGACAAGATTTTCGGTGGTTGGATATTCAAAACATTTTGTGAGATATCATGGGTTGGATATTGGGTTGTGCCCTGCTTTTATACTTTTGTTATGGGAGAGTGCGTGAGGCAGTTTTTCAAGCATACCTTCAATCAGTTGATTAGGATGGATCAGACGTACAGTGTTAGTCTATATTTAATCATAATTCCTTCGCTTATGATCAACTTTTTTTCGTTCACTTGCTGCATTTTTATGGATCCTGGCGTTGTCCCTTCGACATACGAAATTGATATGAATAAAGTCAAGGTCACATTTCCATATGATAACATTATATATCCTACAGCTAAGATATGCAGGACATGCCGCCAGATCAAACCAGCAAGAAGTAAGCATTGCTCAATATGTAATAGATGCGTACTTCTATTTGACCACCACTGCATTTGGCTCAATAACGATATTGGATATTATAATTACATTTATTTTTTTATATTTTTGCTATCCACATGCTGGATAATGATCTACGGGGGGTACACATGTATCCAAGAGCTTAAAGCATTTGTGAGGACAAATGAAATACCAAGGTTATATTTAGAGAATTCATTCATACCGAGATATTGGTTTATTATTACAAAGACGACCCTTGATAATAAAGTTTCCGGAACCTTGCTATTGCTCTGCATATTTCTTCTTCCTGTGGTGTCCGCTTTTTTTTTGGAACACTTATGGTTGAACTATCTAGGTGAGACAACAAACGAAACCATGAAGTGGGACTATGTTAAGACCTTGATTGAAGATGGCCTACTTTACAGGATTGATACAAGACACAATAACTCTGTCTATGCTGTTCCAACAATTTTTGATGAAATGAACACACCAATTCAATTTGTAAAGCTTAATGATGGTTCTAACGTAGTTAAAGTGGGAAGTGACAAACTCAAAAAGATTAATGGATGGAAAGATTTAACAAATATATACGATAAAGGTCTCTTATCAAACATGAAGCTAAGATTGATGCCAAAAAATATGAGAAAAGATCATATTTAATATCTGCTTAACGGTAAATAATATATTAATTACTTATGATAAACAGATCCATTAAAGAGACAGATACTAATTCATAAATTGATAAACTAAAATATAGCGTCACACCAAAATACAAGAATAGAATTCATTTGGACAACCTTTCGATCAACGAATTAGCCGTTTCTACGCCAGGGAGATCTAAGCTTGTTCTGACTCTATCCAAACTTGTTCTTCTTCCATTACCCTCACCTGTTCTGGAATACTCCATCGAAGAGCGTGTCTTAACCAAGGACTGAAGTCTTCTCGAATTTGATGAGGCTTTAGCAGCGGGGCTGAAATCCAATTCAATTTCTTCTGTTGCAACGGTGTCCTGTGAATTATTTTTAGCGTTACTTTTCAAAGGCTTCTTTTCAAACAGACGATTAAAAACCGATTTATGCGTATTTTCTTCCACAGGCATAGGATATGAAATCTCTGTACGATAATCGATTGATTCAGCATAACTTTGCTTTTCAATGTCATCATTCTCTCTCTTTAGGATCGTTGGTCTCTCTGGATCAGTAGGATCGTACCCAGGTGGATATTGATCATACTCTCCCAAAATACTTTTTTCTCTAATGATGTCCACATCCTTAGGTTTACAAATTGTAGCAACAAAGTCATAACTAAACCGTGGTGCAACACAGATCCAAAAACCTATCCATAAACATGCCCAAAAAGCTAAAGACGAATATAACTCATCAGCAGACTTGTAGAATGAATCACTTCGGCGGAAGGAAGACCAAACGCCCGTCCATCCAAACACCACAATGATAGAAAGGGTGGTAATTAGAACAGACAACCAATCCCAACGCTTTTGATGGGCGAGAACATATGTATCGCATGAAACAATAGCTATCGATGAGACCAATGCACCCATGAGATAACGATGATCCAGAGGGAGACCATTGAAGGACAAAAACGTGGCCTTGTAATAAAGGAAGAATGGTAAAAAATAACATATCACTGATTGATAAATTCCGTCTATCATATACCAGACAAATTTGCTTATATTCCAATCCTGTCGAAGAATTCCAGACCTGTAAAGTTGAGGCACAATCATGGATATCCTATCATCAACGTCCTGATCAAATATACCTAAAAATATAACAGGTAAGGAGGTAAATGCCAAATTGTAGAACATCAAATAGGTGTATTCGAACAAATACGTTCCATCAAAATTATCATATATACCATACCAAAATAGAGCAAGAGTGAACACAACATTTTTGTAAAAAAAACTTGGTATCATCTCTGCAAGTCGTTTATATGACCATCGTCCATGAACGAGAATCAATCTGGAAAGATATCTAAACTGGCCAATAGCATAATCTGCTGACATTGCTGCTTGCGCTCCTTCTTCACCCATGATACCGACACCAACATTTGCTGCCTGAATCATGGCAACATCATTAGAGCCATCACCGATGGCAAGCGTCATGACATCGAGCTTTTCCTTCACTAATTTGACGACACCTGCTTTTTGAGCAGGAGAAACTCTGCAACAAAGAACCGCATTGCACTGCATACAAAGGAGTAAAAATTTAATCTCATTCTGCCCCGCAAGGGCCATCTTCAATGCCTCACCATCTATAATTATGGCGTTATTTCCACTTGGAGGTCTGTGTATCTTCTTCCGATCTTCAAGTTCGGCTAAAGTTCCTTGCATTCCAAACTTCTCTTTCAAATATTTTTCAATAATAGAAGAAACTATTAGTGACTTATCATCCTCAATATGACTCCACTCTTTAGAATCAAACAATTTTTTAATATCATCCCCGGTAGTTTTAATAACCAACAGCTCCATGCTATTTTGCAATAAATTACAAGAAAAACCAATGTTAATGGCTGTTTCCACCTTATCTCCAGTAAGCACCCAAAGCTTTATACCAGCTTTAGCTAAAAGTTGAATAGATTCAGGGACACCATCCTGCAACCGATCCTCGATAGCTGTACCACCTAATAAAGTAAGATTTCTTTCAATTTCAGATGCTACTTCTTCCATTTTATCATCCCTGTCTTCTAACGACGAAGCGGCAGCGTTATGTTTCTCGTTCCACAACTCATATTCTTCCCAAGTAAGTTCTCTTTTTGCAACACATAACGTACGGAGACCTTCTGAAGCAAATTGTTCTAAGTGGATGGCCGTCTTTTCCAACAGATCTGCAGAATTGTTTGGATGCAACCTCGAAAATATTACAGAATCCGCACCTTTACAAATGAGCAGAGCTTTCGGCGGATCGTCAGGACCTTTTCCAGGAACCTTAATAATAACACTCATTCTTTTCCTGTTAGAGTTGAATTCCAACATGTTGAGAATTCTGTATTCCTGACGTACACCCTGAACATCTAGAATTATTCCACTCTTGGTCCTTCCAATAAATACAAAGCCCAAATCACGAACCGTTGCGACTAATGCAGCCTCGTCAGGGCTTTGTGCACGAAACTCATCTTCGAATGGCGGTTTGTCAGAGCGTTCAATAAGCACACTATGACATAATGCTAAGGCCAAACAGAAGTTTTCAACTGATGTCTTCTGCCGTTCTCCACTATTCCCGCCAAGATCTTCGGCAAAAGTTTTGGAAACAAACGTGAGATTCTGATCAATAACATTAACATCCACATCATGCTTATTCAAGGATGATAATAAGTGAACCATACTGGCTTTATCTTCTGCAATATCATGCTTCTCATGCGCGGCTTCCTGTTCTACATCAATTCCTTGCCTCCTTCGAATATCAGCATATGCTTCGGTATAAGCTCGTCCGTACACCTTACCATTAACTGAACACTTTTTAAACTCCATCACATTTTGAGTTAAAGTACCGGTCTTATCAGAAAAGATGTACTCAATTTGACCCAAATCATCAGACATATTCCAGGATTTTGGAACACAAGGATAGTCAAGTCTTTTGTTGTACATCTTAACATCAGAGTATATGAAATATGCTTGTGCAGTCTTAACAATCTCAATGGAAATATAAAGTGAAATTGGAACGAGAGACTGGTATAAAATGACTGCTACAAAGAAAGCAACAATGCCGCTCGTAGAAGGGGACCCAGCAATAGATCCATACTCAAAGTATTCTTTGGAGTTTCCGGTATTTCTATTGTAAAGACCATTTAAAAGACCGGAGGCAAAACATATCACAAAAAGAAGTATGAAATTAACAACAACTTGCCAGTTAAGTTCTTCCGAAATTCGAGATCTCTTAGTGGGGGTCATTCCTGCATTTAGCATTATTTTAGTGTCCGAGCCTGTAAAAATGACTATTCCCACAACCCATTTGGTGTTACGTAAAGAACAACCCCTTAGCAACAAGTTATTGATCGTAACAGGCTCGTTAGCAATCTCCCCATTTTCTTCACCGTCGACATAATATTTCAGATTACCTTCGTAGTTATACAAGTTTGCTTTTGGACCTTCACTTTCAAGCCAAAACTTGCAGCGAGTTAAATCCTTTACATTTCTGATATATGATGAGGAACATTTCAGCGCTTGCTTGACTTTTAAGTTAGTCTCTCCATCAAGATTTTTGGTTTCCACATAGCAGCCACCATCAGAATCAGAGGTAGAAATTATAAGAACATCCACTGGAATTTGATCATTATTCTTTATTTTCAAAACATCACCAACATGAACATTCTTCCAATATTCTCTACTAAATGTCGGATTGGAGCTTGAAGGAGCCTCCTTACTTGCAGTGAAAGGTCTAAATTCTGGATCAGCTATCTTGCGCACTTTTGGAGGATCACCAAAAGGATCAACAGCAAGCGCAGGCATATTGACTGAACTTAAATCAAGACTTTGTCTATAATCGAAACTATCCAGAGACTTTCTAGGACCACCGTCATAAGCCAATGGATTTATTTCAGGTTGACGTTTGATCTTATGCAGAAAATGTAACATTAGCCGTGTACTTAGTTTTTTGAACTTTCTCCAGAGACTAATGTTCTCACCATTAAAATTTGGATTATCTATCCCTTTTGCCACATGTGTGATCATATTGTTGATCTTCATGTCAGAAGCAGTTCTTCTAGAGTCTTCTAACGCGTCTTTAAATGCAGTAATAATAACAATGACAATCAACGGAACAGCTGAAAGGGCAGGGTTTGGAACACCAAAAATGTTGAAGAAACCCAAAACAATCATCGTTAAGAAATAAATGTTTGCAACGTTTTTAAATTGGTAATAGAGGTTTTTTGGAACAAATGTTAAAGGAGTGTATTTGGTTGTTCTAATCTTGTTTCTAGGATAAAAAGGAGGATTTCCGTCCTCATCCATTTCGGTAGTTGGTAAAGGCAAATTCCAATAAACCCGCCGCTTTTCAGCCGATCTATCTTTTTCATCTTTTGATGATTCAGGCGGCTCTATATCGTCATCTATTGCTGCTCGACTAAATAGTTTCCGTGCGTGAGGAATACGATCCATTGCTTTTCGTATTGTCTTTCCCCGAATTAAGGTACCTTTCCTTCTTGGGCGTCCATTTTTGTATCTTTGAGTTCCCCATCTGTCCCTCTTAAAAACGGTGTTGCTTCTCTTCGCATTGCTATTTTCTGATGGTCCTTCCTTTTTGCCAGACCCACTATTGGCGTTACTGTTTAAAGAATCAGAAGAGTTGCCCACTTGCTTTTCGGTGAAATTCACGTGTGCATGCTTTAATTTGATCGATCCTTTCACAGAGCGACCCCTGGAATTTGGGACTTTTAGCTTGTAGGCGTCACTATCTTGCGTGCCATCAGATTCATCGATACCTTTGGATGGCGGTGCAAAAGAGGTGTTCGTATTATCACCGTATTTCTTGTAATCTGATTCTCCTGGTAGGCTGCTTAATGTTCCGAAATTCAGTTCATCTGATGATGCAACACTTCCTGAAGATGTATATCCGGAACCTACAGAAACAGAGGAGGTTGAGGATAAAGTTTGTTGAAGATCATGAGATCGTTGACTAGAAGAATTAAACCGAAACTGATCGTCAAACGGGCTCCGGAGAATCGAGGGATGACGCTTTGGATCCGAGGGCATTAGTTTAAGAGCTAGCTTTTGCTGAAACTAATTCAATGAAGACGTAAACAAAAGTGCTCTTCTGAATGAATGCATCAAGTAGGGGAATGAAATCGAAGCTTAGAAAGCGAAGATATATATGTTTCCAATATATGTATGCTCGAAGAACAATACTAGTGCCAGAGGAAAGAAAATTATATGCCCTGATGTCTAAAATATAATTGGAATGAACTGCTTTGAAAGAGGTGGCGTGAATGTAATACTGTAGATATAGAGAAGACGTACGCATTTAACGGCTTGCGGAGCCTACTTGTGAGATCGAAGAAATAGAAAATAAATACATTCATGAATTATGTATGCCGCGACTAAGCTAAAAAAAAAATAGTGTATTCCATTCGACGTGCTGAGTTCGGCTTATACCTAAAAATTGCTAGCAGGACTTCGGTTATCAGAAAATTCGGAACACAGGAAAATACAGTTCTGGAAAGAATTTATATTAAATGATAGCATTGCAACATAGCTATGTCTTATACATTTGGAAACACATGCACTACCGGCAATTGATACTATATCAGAAAGGTTAAGGTATGTGAGCCTGGCATTTCGGGTCCACAGACTTTTCTTTTTTTGATAATTCCGGTTTAACCTTGGATCTACCTAGGTGCTTCGCCGCCTACCAAAAAAAAAAAATTCGCGTTTTTTCCTTGGCATGGTACATCTTACTAATCATATTGTTAAAGTAGACCGCCTGAAAAGTTTTTGGACGCATGCGCGGAGTTACTTGCGTGGCTTCAGAACGGGAACCATCACCGTTGAGAAATGCCACGAAATAAACCAAAAATCATAAAAATTGATATTAGTATGTATGATCGACTAAAGTGTCTCTACAAAGTATTCTGCTTTCCTGTTTCTTTAAATCTTTGAGAAACAGGTTTTTCTGGGGGAAAAATGAACATAATTTGTCACCATATGGAAACGAACACGTAAATGTGCAAGAAAGTAAGTAGTGCCAGACCTAGAACCAATTTTATTACCAAATTTAAAAGCAAGGACAACCAAACAAGGGGTAAAGGAATAAGGGATTTTATTACTGCTTTAATTATTATTTTTAGTGAATGAAAGCACTAGCTTGCTTTTTTTTTTAAAAGAAACGCTCTTTTTTCTTATGCAATTATTATTCTGGAATTTATATAAATGATAAGTTTTGTAAGCAATCTTTACGCTTTGAACGATCGATCCATCAAATGAAGAAAGGCATTCCTATTGAGGTGCCCAGCGATTCATTAACAGCTTACAGAATTCGCAATAGTTCCATAGAAAAAATACATGTAAATACAACAACTATAGTTATAGGGGCACTTTCAACACAATGGGTGTTTTTGAAAGAGGCACAACTTTTGAACGACAGGTTTCAAGAGCAACCAAACAACTTAGAAGAACTGGAGTGCAGTGCTAGAAATAAATGGACAGATCAAAAAGAAGAACCAAATCAAATCCCTCATAAGCATATTCAAAGTATTTATTGGAAGTACACTAATGCAAACAAAGGTCAACTTTGTTTTAATGCTCAGCGAATGTTTCAATCTTGGAGAAAAGATGATGCACAGGTAATTGGAGCTGCAAAATCCTTTCTGGAAAGGGATACATCAAGGAGGATGCAACAAGATCTTTTTATTATAAATAAACTGATGATTAACATAAGAGAACAGAGAAAGGATCAAGAACGAATTATTGAACATTGGAATGAGGGCTTGGTGGCATTAGAAACATCACACCCTAGTGAGGCTGCCCTGCTCCACATATATACGCTGACTCCAAGGCTGAAAAGATTACTCAACAGGGAGGGTTATAAATCTTTATCTGATTTTGGGAAGCCCCGATTTTCGTTAGAAGTTTCTGAACGAAATACAAAACTTAAATTACCAGCCAGAGAAAGTATTATCTATATGGAACAAACACTGGTGAATGAAAGTACACATTTTCATTTCACATTTCTCCCAGAAACTTCAACCATAACAAATTTATGGTTATTTGTGCTCAGAAGAGTAATTAACCAAAAATTGGAGATATCAAGAAATTTAACATTGTTGTTTGAACCACTAGAATTAGCTATGACAATTTATTATCCTCTCAAAAAGGCTGAAAACAAGAAAGATCACACTACGATTTATTATAATCCGGAAGGCTACAAGATCAAAAATATCTGGTTGACAGATTACATTTTATCCCAAGTGGAAAAAAGTATAGAAAGACTTGCTATTTTGAGAAAAAACATATTGAGTGAAAGTGATACCTCATTTATTAAGAGATTGCAACAAAACAAAAGCGGTAGCTTTAAACTAGTTGATTCAGATGGTTATATCTTAAATGAAACAGATCTGAGCAATTTTGACAAAACAAGAGGGTCTTTACGAAGTAAAATATTCAAGTTCTGTGAATGTCTTCCCAACGCAACACCATTTATCTGTACTAATTTGAAGACATACCAGCCATACCCTGTAGAGGGATTTCTTCTTAGGTCATACATTAGTAGAAAGGCACACTTCACAATGGAATACTTTTTTACTATTCAAAACTACCTTCTTTTTCAACCGTTCCAATATGCTGATCCACTTCTTTCAGCAAATAGTGCATTCCCATCATTTTCAGGAATATCCTTGTCAGATTTCAGGGATTTGGTCAAATCAAGGGATCTCAAATTTCAATTTAGTCCCTATCCGATTGATAAGTATCATATAAGATGGCTTCACCCCAATATATTGCCATCGGAATTTAAACGCTTTGATAGAATTGCAACTAAAGAGATGGAGAGAAAGGCTAATATGGTGCTAAACGCACTTTATTTAATGGACATGGGCGACATTAAGGAAGTTATTCCAATTTCTGAGGACTTGTTTTCGAAACGGACAATAGATGCTTTAAACGGGACATGGATTTATCCAAATAATCGTCATCATTCTTCATGTCTCAAAGACACAGGGCTTAAAATAAAGAAGCAAGATGGAAGCTCCATTTTATTAATTGCTTCTTGTAAGGAAGTGAGAGATGACTGGATTGATCAGCTCTTGAAAACACAGAAATACTGGCAACAGAAAAAAAGATTCGATACTGAGAAACTACAAATGGATCTGATGCAGAAAGACATGCAAATAGGTACCGAAAGAACCTATAGACTAGAAAAAATCACCACTCACCCTAGAACAGTACCAGAGAATATTGATAACGTTATCATTAAAGCCGATACATTGTACTTTAAAAATAAGAAAACATCTCCATTTAAAAAGGCTATTTTAGTTCTAGCCTATGGTTTTTTGATACTCTTTGCTCCTAAAACATCTAGAAACTTGGATGGTTCTTTTACGTTGCTACCTTACGCCAAAAAAATACTCAACATAGATCTTTCATACTGCTATATTTATGAAGGAGATCAATATACTACTCAATCATACCTGAATGATATGAAGCCCAATAAGCCATACTTAGAAGATACATCGGCAATCAGGACATATGCGAATGGTTTCAAAAATTCAGACGAACACGGCAAAAGATGCTTTACTCTTTGGTATAGCAAAAATATTTCAGGCGACTCCAAGACATCAGCACTCGACTTATCAGACCACAAAAAGCTAGAAGCCATATTGCCAGTAAAAGTCGACAATCACATAATCTTTTTGACAAGGTCCGGAGACGAAAAGCGTAGTTGGATAAAAAATATTGAACACATCATGGAATTAAGCAATTAATGGAACTTTAAATAACACGAGTTAACATATTACCACAAAAATACAATATAACCACAAAACTAACATCAAGCAGCCTTCCAGACATAAACCATTTCATCCCAACCAGTGGAAGCAGCAAAACCAGCACCCCAAAGTGACCAATCACAGCCCATTACAAACTCTCGATGCCGATCAAAGCTATTTATTAAGGCTTTGCCATGTCTTAGCTTGACTGAGTTCAAAAACTTGGCTCTATCATCTGTATAATCTTTCCACACTTTACATGTCATATCATACGAACATGACATTAACGTATCAGAAGAATGAGGTGACCAGATAACTTTTCTAACGGCAAAATCATGACCAACAAGCTTATTTAATGGAGAGGGTCCAATTTTATTGCCCAGTGGAAGGAATTGGTGGTTAATATTCGGTATCATTCGAAGGTCCCATATTTTTACAGATTTATCCACAGAGGCTGTCGCTATGACTGATTGTCTGTATTTGTTGAAATCGCATGCTAAGGTCTCAAGCCCATTATGAGAAATGAAGTCTATGGTTAATGGATTCGGCTGTCTAATGTCCCATAACTGACAGTGTGAAGCGGAATTGACTGAGAGAATCAGAGATGCGTTATGCGGAGAAAACACGGCTTGATATACGCAATCATTATTTGGATTATCGGGAGTCGGCCGGTTGTTGGAAAGCGGGATCTTTCCAACAGGCAAAGACATTTCTGACTTTGCTGTGAGATCTTTGGCTGATGAAAGAGTCATCAGTGATTGCTTTCTTGAAGGATTCCATATTTTCACAGATCCATCCCAGGAAGAAGAACAAAACAGCGTTTTGTCAACCAAATTCCAATAAACTGAAAACACCTCTCGAGTATGCTCATGAAACTTGGAGATAGGAAACTTGGAGAGTGTTGCATCGAAAAGTGATATGCTACCATCACCAGAACTTGTCAATATGTGATTTTCATGCAGTTCAGACCATGCTATGTCAAAAAGACCGTCCTGTGTTTCGAACGAAGCATCCGGTATTATTCTTCCATCATTTTGTATAGATAAAATCCAAAGTTTTCCATTACCCACAAGCCCGTAATTTGCAGCGGAGGCTACCGCCAGCTTATTATCATAGAAAGGTGAATATTTCACAGAATATCCGTTGTATCCTGATGTTCTGAAGGAAAGCATTGAAAATGATATAAAAGAAAAATCAATATAGGTCACAAGACCTGCAGATGATCCGGAATCTACTTATCAGTTATTAGTAATAGAGTTATGTTTCTAATGTAGCAACTTAATAATTGAATTATTCATTTTTAAGCATATACGGGCTGACATAAAGTTAGAATGAAGATACCTACCCCTGAGAGAGAAAAAAAAAAAAAAAAGTTTACCCGACACTTCTTTCCTACTGAATGTGCCCCTCACCTGCACAGGATATTAAGATATTAAGTATATAGAGCTTAGAAGGTTTCCAGTATGTACGGTATAAGGATTTTTTTCTTCTTCATAGAGCCTAAAGTATGGCCATTATAATGCTTATAATAATCTTAATTTAGATGTCATTTGACCAGTACCGACTCTATTAAATTTATTATTTGTATTCTTATCTAATAAATGGAACATGCTAAAATGGCTGAATCTCAGAAAGGTCATCTTTTATGTGTAATTTATTGTTTCACATTACTTATCGTCGATGTTGGATCTGTGACTGGGGAAGAGACTGTTCGCAAGTTTGTCATCGAACTAAATTTATCTGCACGGGAACTATCGGGATCACTTCGAGAAGATGTGTCTGCTTGATTAACGAAATACGGTGAGCTAGGCATTATGAGATCCTGACCGGGCCTCACTTCTGGTGCTTTTTGGTGTTCAGACCTAATATTGCATGCTTCATCTAAACTAACAGCCTTTTTTGTCTCCCCCGTCCCAGAAGAAACAATGCTATCATTAGTATTACTACTTCCAATTCTGGTAGTTTGTGGGGGACTTGATGAACTTGAATTAATAGTCCTATTTGCTTGGTTTTGCTCTACTATCACTGACTCTGTAGGTTGTTTTGCTGCCTCTAAAAGCTGACTGAATATTGACGCGGGACTATCAATATCCGAATCATCTTGTGCTTTCACTGTATCAGCATTTGCATCACCTGTAGGAACAAGATCAGCAGCATCCTTGGGAGTCTTCTCAAACTTGATGTTATCTCCATCTGGAGAGCTATCTGTATTCCTCGGAGAACTTCCTAACACTCTTTGTACTTCTGGATCACCAATATTGGAGTCGCTAGTGGCATCGATTTGACCACCACCAATTTGGAATGACTTTGCAATTTTACCATTTGCACCATCATCAAAAAAGTCAAAAAATGAATTCACCCATTCGCTGCTTGTTTCCTTCTTCGTAGGTGATGCTCCATCTGTTTGAATCGAAAGCGAATCAATTATTCTTTGAAGGCTTGGAGAGAGCTGAGCCTCTCCTTCAGGACAGGTGACAGCTTGCCTTGTTTCCTGTGATGCTTTTATCACTGAATTATCCTGAGGCGGTATGTTTTCTTTATCGTCATCCTCAACAAGAGGAATTAGGGTAGTATTCATTTTGGTAGCATTTATAGGTGTGTCATCATCCGAAATAGAATCACAGGTTGAAATACCATTTTCTGTTTCGTCACGATTTGTCGAATCCGACGGTATATTCAAACTGGATCTCGGCTTATTCTTTGGTGCAGGATGGTAAACTGGATCAATGTCTGTTAATTGATTTTGATATGACGATAAACCAGGAAGGTCATCTGGGCTGTCTTTCATTGAAATATCTGATGCTTTTTCTTTAGTATTGCTTTTTATTGGTCTATGCGAGTTGGATGAGCTGGAGGCCATTGGTGAAGAAAACAAAAAAGGTGAAGACTTGACTTCTGGCTCAGCACTCTTCCTGCTTTTAGACCGAACCCTAAGTCCAGATACAGAATGAGAAAAGCTTCCCCTTTTTTTGGTACCAGCAGCGGAAGATACAGTTGTAAACTTACTATATGGACCATCAAAGAGTCCTTTAGCACCCAGTGAGCCACGCTTTCTGAGCCCATCAGAATCATCTTTTTGCTTGAGCTTATGACAGATGTTACATAATAAGCCAGCATTTCCAAATTCATAAATTCCGTTGCGATGGAATTT
Organism: Brettanomyces anomalus; assembly: GCA_001754015.1. Classification (NCBI taxonomy): domain Eukaryota; kingdom Fungi; phylum Ascomycota; class Pichiomycetes; order Pichiales; family Pichiaceae; genus Brettanomyces; species Brettanomyces anomalus. The sequence goes on from MDSB01000014.1 coordinate 110,967, forward strand.
GTAAGGAGGATTTGTGGTGGAAGCACAGTTAATGCATTTTTGAACCACTTGATGACGTTTCTTCCGAGGTTTAATCGTTGTGCTCACATCACCTATTTTAACGACTGACCTCATAAAACTCTTGGATCTCTTGGCACGTGTTGGAGGAGAGTTTGGCTTCATCAACTTCTGAAAGCTTGAAAACCGGTTGGCAATGGGCTCTCCTCGAGCATCAAGTTCTTCCCCAGTGCCTTTGTCCTGCCCATTTTGCATGTCGGATATCAATATTCTATGAGCTAACGAATGCTCTGATATAAATGGTAAAGATTGAGTTCGCGTAGCTAATGGGGCCGTGTCAAAATCTAAGCTTGACCTGATGGCTGCTACTGATCCATTAGCTCGCGTCATTTTCCTTTTTTTAAATTCTGTAAAAGAGTCAAAGTTCGATGCGGCTGATGGTACAGACTTCGAGTTATCAGAAGCACAGTGACGCTTTTTTGGGCGGCTGCCATTGATGGATAAATTAGTATCTCCACCCTCAAGTTTATTGAATTTGAGTCGCACCTCAAGAACATCGACATTGTCTTGAGACGCGAATAAGTTGACAACGCTTTTACAAAAACGGCCTGTAATAATAACAGGTGCCTTTTTGCTCTTTAACTTTGACCAAAGTCCATAGGCAACGAAAGGTTGACCGGGTTCTACCACATCCTTTGAATAAACAGAAAAATCAGTACCCTTTTGAAACCATTCGGGGGAACTGGAAGACACCAAACTGAAGCACTTCCGCAGATCTATACATCCAATTATGGACTCAGGTAGACTTTCCCCGGAGCAAGATTTGCCTGGTAATTTGATAATTTTCACTTCCAAAGGTTTTTGCGAACGTACAAGAAAGGTGGTAAGATCGTCGAATGTATAGAGCACCTTGACAATTACCTCTTGTGAATAGCTGCTCAAAGACATATCGTATTTACTATGCCAGGAAGTGTGCTAGAAATATTCTGCTTAAGAAGATGATCCTTAAAAATGCAAATATGTGCTCCGTATATTCGGTTAGAGTATATCAAATTTCAGATAATGATATATTGGATGCCTGCTTATACTATGATGAAGTGGTCTATAAGATTCCAATTTGAATAAGAGAATACGGTGTATGTTGACGGGAAAATGTATGAAAAGCAGCCTCCGACAAAATAAATATATGACCTGTGTTAAGATGTATCCACAAGAATGTTATGAAGATATTTAGTAGACTAAAGATGGATGTTAGCGTAAACAAACAGAAAGGACGAAATATAAGTAGAAGCCTAATAAAGGGGCAGACTGTCTTATAAAAATTTTAAAGCTGCTTCGGGATATAATTGTTGCATGCCCCTTATGTAAACAACTAAAAGCGTGTGCTATTATTCAAAAAATTTCTACCACGGTCAATGGTTAACATCGAGCATCGTAAGCCATTATACAGTTACCATCCAGTGGGATGCTCAATTAGGTATACGCAATCAGCTCTCACATGCTCCGCTGATTGTTTTTTTCATGGGAAAACCTGACGCGTCAAAACGCGAAAGAAGGAATGAATAAGCATATATTGGTGTACGGATGGTACAATAGATCCCTTCAGCTTTATCGGTTTGTCATTTTCTACTCTTTCCTAAAATTGTGAATTCTACTTCCTTTGAGCAATTATACAGGAGTAAGTATCACTAAATATCTTGAGATCGAAAATATAAAATGTATGAAATCTGAATAGTGATCCGGAGACAAATGTTTCAAAGAAACTAATTCAATGTTAATTTATCCTTTCGTCTCAGTAAAAAAAGTTTTTTCTCCCTCATTTTTCTTACATCCTCTTTATTTATATTTTATCTCACTCTACGGGAAAAGTTGTACGAATACGTTTGCTTTGGCTGTGAATCTATGATAAAAAGAAAATCATGTTTTGTTAACTTCCAAAAAAACTTTTGGTCTAAACGTTTTCACAAAAAGTAGTGTATAGCACAAAATATACTTCCATCGCGAAAGATACAAATGTGGTATTTATCAAGATAAGGCATTGACCGTGATGGTTGAGTAATCAAGATTTTGATGTCATTATCAGATAATGTTGCTTTACAGAGAAAGACTATACAACTACGTAGACTTTCTATTGAAAATGGTAGACACAATTAAATAAAGTCTGATCGAAAATTATCTTTCTCTAATCTTAAAAAGTTGGAAATAGCATTAAAAAGCATGCTGAGTGTAATAGAGCTGTCATATACACTCTAAATTGCTACGAATACTTCTTTACACCAGAAAATCTTGCTCCGTAAGTTCAATAGTTCTTTATCTCTCTCTTACTTTATTCATTTTTTATCTCTTATATTCCTTTGCTTCTGTTCTTTTACTTTCTTGAGTTTATTGACAATTAATAAACTCAACTAGTTGATAATAAAGGTAGGATCAGGTTCACTTAGGATTGTTATCAGCATCTCTATAGCATTAAGGATTACCAATTATTATTACACTGAGTTGCAATTATGCAGTCAACATTTTTATACCGCAACGTTAAGAGACATATTCGAGTAAACTTCAGAGTAGTTTATTCATTATGTTCCAAAACAATTGAAGCAAGAGAAGGGTGTTTAAATGGAAATATAATGATTTTTGGAGAAGTGTGCCACTAGATAAATGCCGGCGCTGAAAAAAAAATAGGATAAGATTTTGCTGGTCCGTGGATCATTTGCAAGGTCATCACAGTTGATGTCATCAAGTACTATTTGAATACAATGTTCGTTCACAGAAAGATAACAATACTTAAGTCAATCATCGGCCAATAAAAAATGGATACAATAGTTGCGGGATATAAATAGATTCACCGCAATAAGGGGTCCAGTTAAAACTTTTTTTTGTTGCTCTCCCCGCACGACTTGCCTAAATAATAATAAGTATAAAAAAACTTATTGTTTTCTGAAAACAGATACTTCACTAAATTGCCATCATATAATCTCCCATCATACATCTCCTCTAATATATAAACGGTATCATTTCCCCATTTAAATGTAATTTCAAGAACTGTAGAATGACATTAAAAACACATTCTGGGGCTTAAAATATTATTTTTGCTCTTGTCTCTAAACTTAATCATTAAGATAGATGATGACAAGCTCCGACAGGCAAGACTATGAAAAAACTAGTGACATCCAGAAAACAATCACCCGTTCTCAGTCCTCGATGGCGGAATTTGATTCTGATATTGTTGGTACACAGGCTTATCTGATGTCAGTGGAGAAATGCCTTGCTGTGTTTCAAACTTCTACCGATCATGGATTACCAGAATCGAAAGCACAATCCCTACTCGAGAAATATGGCAAGAATACTCTAGGAGAAGGTATAAAAATATCAATTTCTGGGATTGCCATTCATCAAGTGTGCAATGCCATGATATTGGTTCTTATTATTTCCATGATTATTGCTTTCGCCATACATGACTGGATCACGGGTGGCGTCATTGCTTTTATCATTGGGCTAAATGTCGTTATAGGCGCTTTTCAAGAGTATAAAGCTGAAAAGACGATGGGGTCTTTAAGAAGTTTGAGTTCACCTACAGCAAGAGTTGTGAGAAGTGGCAGTGATATAACTATTCAGGCAGAAAATGTTGTTCCTGGTGATATTGTGATCGTGAAAACTGGAGATACAATACCTGCAGATTTAAGATTAGTTGAGTGTACGAATTTTGAAACAGATGAGGCATTACTTACTGGCGAATCTCTTCCTATTTTTAAGGACGCAAAAGCGAGTTATTCTCAAGAAGTTCCAGTGGGGGATAGAATCAATATGGCTTTCTCTTCATCTACTGTTTCGAAGGGTAGGGCTACCGGTATTGCTGTACTTACTGGTCTTAATACAGAAATAGGTAGTATTGCATCATCTTTACATGAGAAGAAGACTACAATAAAACGTGTGGAGAATAAAGAGGAAGCAACATTTAGGGATTATTTAGAGGCTGCAAAAGTTACGATTTGTCAGACTATTAGTTATGTTTTGGGCACCACTGAAGGAACACCTTTGAAAAGACGCTTAGCAAAATTAGCCATATACCTCTTTGTATTTGCAGTGATCCTTGCTATTGTCGTTCTAGCTAGTCAAAAATTTAGGGTGACTACCGAAGTTGCGATATATGCAATTTGTGTTGCTCTTTCGATGATCCCATCCTCTCTTGTTGCTGTGCTAACTATTACAATGGCCATCGGTGCAAAAGAAATGGTTAAGAAGCATGTCATAGTTCGAAAAATGGATGCACTAGAGCATCTTGGCTCAGTCAATGCTATCTGTTCGGATAAAACAGGAACATTGACTCAGGGAAGAATGATATCAAGAAATGTTTTTGTTCCTGGTGTTGGAACATTTTCTGTAATAAATTCGGATGAGCCTTTTAATCCAACAGAAGGTGAAGTTAAATTTATTTCAAAGACTCCAGATGAAATCGCTCAGGATGATAGGAATAAATGGGTCACCTATGAAAAGTTCAATGAACTCAATCAAGAAGGATCAACTGAAATAAATTTGTATCAGGACTGGTTGAATACTGCGTCTCTAGCTAATGTTGCTGTTATCTTCCAAGATAGTGACGAGCAAACAAAAGAGCTTACATGGAAAGCTCGTGGTGATCCAACTGAAATTGCAATTCAAGTTTTTGCTACAAGAGTGGGAAGTGCAAGATCTAAACTTGTTGATGAAAAGGGAAAATTTGAACATCTAGCCGAGTACCCTTTTGATTCATCCGTTAAGATGATGTCCGCAATATATAAGGAAACAGGAACTGGAGTGGTGAGATGCTATACCAAAGGAGCTGCCGAACGGATCTTGGATAGATGTACTAAATGGTTTGATAAAGAGGCTGGAAATTACACAAAATTTGACCATGAAGCAAGAGCTTTGATTGAAGACAGTATTGACGCAATGTCTTCCAAAGGATTGAGGGTTCTTGCATTTGGAAATAAAGAAATAAAGGATTTAAAGCCCGATATGATATGGAGCGAAGATCTAAGAGATAGCTTAGAATGTAATCTCACCTTGGTTGGATTGATTGGAATTTATGATCCACCAAGACAAGAATCACTATCTAGTGTTAAGATGTGCCATAAAGCAGGAATCTCAGTTCATATGGCAACTGGAGATCATCCATCCACGGCAAAAGCTATTGCTCAAGAAGTTGGTATATTACCACATAATTTATATCATTACTCCATGGATGTTGTCAAGGTAATGGTTATGACCGCTGCTCAATTTGATGCTATGTCAGATGAACAAATTGACGAACTTCCTGTTCTTCCTTTGGTTATTGCAAGATGTTCACCAAAAACCAAGGTGAGATTAGTTGATGCACTTCACAGAAGAGGTCAAATAGTTGCTATGACGGGTGACGGTGTGAATGACTCACCATCTTTGAAAAAATCAGATATAGGAATAGCAATGGGAAAGAACGGGTCCGACGTTGCCAAAGATGCCAGTGACATTGTTCTTTCTGATGATAATTTTGCATCTATCTTAAATGCCATTAAGGAGGGTCGTCGAATGAGTGATAACATCCAAAAATTCGTCCTCCAACTTTTATCTCTTAATGTGGGCCAGGCACTTTTCTTAATGATTGGATTGGTTTTCAAAGATGTCGATGACTTTTCTGTTTTTCCACTCTCTCCGGTTGAAGTCCTTTGGGTTATTGTGGCTACCTCGTGTTTTCCCGCAATGGGTTTAGGTGTTGAGAAAGCTACCGATGACATCATGGAAAAGGAACCGAAAGATTCCAAGGAAGCTGTCTTCACCGAAGAAATGCTTTCCGACATGATTGTGTATGGTGTTATTCTTGCATGCTGCTGTATGGTTCCTTTCGTTATTGTGATGTATGGAATTGGAGATGGAGACTTTGGTATGAACTGTAATAATACTGATTTTGCTGGATCATGCTATAGAGTCTTTAGAGCAAGAACAACGGCCTTTGCTGTAATGACTTGGTGTGCACTTCTACTCGCTTGGGAAGTTATTCACATGAGAAGATCTCTATTCTTTATGCACCCAGAAACTGAACATCCAAGAATCCAATGGGTGAAGGATCTATGGGATAATCAATTCCTATTCTGGTCAGTGATTGCTGGTTTCTTTACAATATTTCCAACTGTTTATATTCCTGTCATAAACACAAAAGTATTTTTACAACGTGGTATTTCCTACGAATGGGGACTTGCTATTTGCTTTAGTATATTATTCCTAGCATGCGTCGAGATATATAAATGGAGAAAGAGGCGTTGGTATGCAAAAAGGGACAAAGCACATAATCCAGAGCATGACTTAGAGAAGAACTCTCCATTTGCTCGTTATTCTAGTTTCTCTAGAGCCCCTACATCTGATATGGATCAGACCTTTATTCAATGATCTTTTTTTTAAAAATTTCATCCTAGTTCCTACGTTTTTCAAAACAATAAAATAAAGTAACTTGTATTTTACTACAATGATGCAATCATTACCTTGTGCTTAATCCCTTGTTACAGAAACATGTGGTGGATGTGAGAGCTTACTAATCGGTATGTTATATCTTTCTTGTACTTCAGACTTGCTTAGCTTTTTGGTCTGCATTATTTCAGCATCTTCAATTTGTAAAGTCTTGTAATAGCTCCATTTGAATACAGTCCACCAGGTACTATAAAACTGATATTCCGGCCACAACGTATTACAAAGCTCAATAACTGAATCTTGATGACACTGCCAAAGCATATAATCACTTAATCTTGTGTGTCCCGAAGTACGGACTAATATATCTACCTTACCAGCTTCTCCTTCGTAGTAAAAATTATTCTCGATCATTTTTTCATCAACCTGTTCAGGTGAAATCTTCCGCTCTGAAGCTTTAGAAACAATGGCTTTGATAGAATGTGTGATATCATCTCTTGAAGTGTACGGAAATGCAACAAATAAGGTGTGCTCAGTGAACTCTCTTGTTTTGTTTTCCACTTCTTCGATATCTTTTAAGATCTTTTGTGGTATTAGAGTCCTATTTCCAATGATCTTCACTCTAAGCTTCTTAGCTTTGCAAAACTGATTATCTTCAGCAATATAGGCAAGCTTTGAAACCAACAACTCAAATATGGTGTTCACTTCTCCCTTCGGTCTGTTGAAATTTTCTATCGAGAAGGCATATATGGTGATATTGGCAATATTGAGCTTAATACAACATTCAATAACCTTTAATAAAGCATCTGCTCCACGTCTGTGACCCTCCTTCAAAGGTAGACCATTTCTCTTGGCGAACGTCCTATTACCATCCATAACAAATGATATGTGGTTAGGTATCGGGCCAGTACGTAAAACCTGAACAAGAAAATCTTTAAGTAAACCATCAATATATTGAAACCCAGGAATATGTGTGGTAAGACTCCAAAGAGTGCTCGACAGTAAGGAGAAAGCGTTCATACTTAGATAATGATACTGAATTCCGTATCTTCAGGACATTCGGGAAATCGGGCAAAAACAATTTTTACTTAGATTAGTCTTAAGAAGAGTAGGTTATTTATTTCTTTATATACCTCTGACATTAGTTACAACCAATTTTTATCTTCGCCCATCCTGGGGGAACTCTTGAAAATCCCCTTTTAGGATCGCGATGCGGCTCACAGCAAATGTGTTAAAAAATTAATCATCAAAAGGGGTAAGCTAATTACACATGTAAAATAAAAATAAACCCAAGGGAATCGTTATTACTCAACCTTATATGTGTACATTGATTAGATACATAGAGAAAGTATATGTTTAAGTTTGAATTATTAAAACCACATAATAAATTTAATATATGTATTCTCAAAGATGTAGAAAAAAAAATGAATACAGCACCTCAAGTCCAGAAATTAAAGGAGAAAAGATAAGTAACATCATTATGAACGTTGCATTTACTCACAAAAGAGCAACACCTGAAATAAGACCAACCAAACCAGCAGCTAGAGCATAAGATCCGGAGCCAGCTTGTGGAATAACGGCAGCAGCAGCAGCAGATGATGTTGAAGAGGCACTAGATGAAGATTCAGACTCAGTTGAGGAAGCTGCAGAAGTCTCCGAAGAAGAAGCCTCAGATGAGCTTTCAGCAGCAGAAGATGATCCTGACTTGGATCCAGAGCTGGATTTAGAAGAAGCTTTAGATGAGGCAGACTCGGACTTGGAAGCAGAACCAGAAGCAGAACCGGAAGCAGAACTAGAAGCAGAGCCAGAAGCAGAGGCAGTTTGAGAAGCACCGGATGCAGCAAGCTGAGGCTCGATTCTGGAAGAGTACCATGGCAAAGCGGTAACAAATTCAGAAATTGACTGGTACAAGGCAGAGTTCACTAAAGTTGTGTAGGATTCATCGGTGTAAGTCTGTGCCTGTGCATACAAAGGGATGAATTGAGCCATTGCAGATGACTCGGTACTTGCAAGAGAAGCGTACTGGCCCAAGTTGCTGTGAATGTCATTGAACATGGCAACGACCAAGTCCTCAGCATTGGCTGAGGCAATCATTGCAGCGACAGAGAGGAGTGTTGAATAGGAGAACATATTGGCAAGTGGTTGATAGTATTGGATTTGACGACAGAAGACTGGAATTAATTAACTACGCTTAAAATTGTCCTACTACAGTAAGTCAGCAAGAAGAAATGTCTCTCTATATATAGAGTACTCGTACCCCTCACTTCCTATGGAAAGTGATTTCCGGTAAGATTGGTCCAGAAGCTTGACGTACCGCCATAGTTTACCCCCATCCCAACAAATTCCCTTAATCGTCTGTTTTTGGCAGCCTATTATTGCTAAACCGAAACTCTATAAATTCCCTGTAACTTCTATTCATTTGAATAATAGGATTTCATGAAACTTTCTCTTCCCGTTTGCTCGAACAATGTAATTGGTACTGAAAATCGCGTCAGGGCCAGCATTTTTTTATGCATAGGCAAAGATGAAAAAGTATCCTCGAGAGAGCCGATTCATTTTACGATCTTTTAGGTTTGCCGTCAAGAGCAAAGCGCAAACAAGTCCCGGCATCATCCATGGATTCTTCGCTTCAAGTGCAATTGATCGGAAGATGAAAGTTTTATGCATTCATTAAAAATTCCCTGCAATATATTCATACTCCAGAAAATGCTATACCAGAACTATTCAATGTGGGGGAATTCTAAAAGTAATGAAATTCAAAATCTATTTTAATAAACGATGTTACGGTAGGTTTACCCGCTACCATCTTGTAATGGAGTTTACATTTTCGTTCAGATTAAATCTTTATTGATTGTGAAAGAATACTATCCTTTTTATATAGATACAATAGGTGATCCTGGAATTACTATTTGTACTTGTTCTATTTTGCACCCTCGAATAATGTAATAGTGTTTGTTCCCACATTTGTTGGGAGAAGAAGACTCAATTTATTATTTTTATCTATATATATTTTTTTCATCTTCTTGGTGCTCAGTAGTCCTCCGTTCTACTTCTGCTCACGCATAATCAAATAACCTTATCCGAGTTACAGTGTGGACCACATTTCTTAATAAATGTGTACTATTACAGCTTCCGATAAACCATATATGTAATCATATTCTTCCCTTAAATGTATTGTATTTCCCTATAGGTTTATTATCTGCTTTTGTTCCAAGTCTGGTTGCTTTTGATAGCAGGTGGCCGGTAAGCTACCACCCCTCCAAAAAATTTTTTTCGCAATGCCGTTGAGCACTGGTTGTGACCCTTCTTAAAAAAGCAACTTTTACTTTGTTTGTCTTTCCGAGGACTAAAATAGAGATCTTTACTACTTCGAAGTAATATTCAGATGTTATTATCATAATTCTTTAAATACAACTATTAAGTTCTTGATTATTCAACTATCAATAAGATTTTTTTATCGTTTCGCTGCACACACACAGGCATACTCACTACACAGTGTTCATGGAACATCGTCAGCTTCGCAAAAGTGTTGAATGTACGGATGTAAGTGCTATTCTGTGTAAAGATGTGAGCTTTTATTTTATCCATTTTTTTTTTTTTTCAATGTCTCCGTTGCCATTGCCTCACTAACAAAAAAGTCTAACCCCCAAAAATTCGACATTTCAGTCGCCTTTGACTTGTCAACGTGAATACCAAAGTTTTGAATTCGAGTAAAGTAAGGAGTTTAGGTCGGGTAAAAAATAGTAACTCATTCAATTAATATTAAAATTCAAATATGTTTTTAACCAGAAGTGAGTATGATCGTGGTGTTTCGACGTTCTCTCCAGAGGGTCGATTATTCCAGGTTGAATATTCATTAGAGGCCATCAAACTTGGATCTACGGCTATAGGAATATGCACGAGTGAGGGGGTTATATTGGCAGTGGAAAAGCGAGTCACATCACCATTATTAGAAAGCGACAGTGTTGAGAAAATTATGGAGGTTGAGAAACATATTGGATGTGCTATGTCTGGACTTACGGCAGACGCTAGATCTCTTATTGATCACGCCAGAGTTGCAGCTGTGCAGCACGATTTATATTATCATGAGCCAATTGGGGTTGAGTCATTAACTCAAAGTGTTTGTGATCTCGCTCTTCGTTTCGGTGAGGGAGCATCAGGAGAGAAAAGACTTATGTCGAGGCCATTTGGTGTTGCGCTTCTAGTTGCGGGCTATGACGAGGAGAAAGGACCACAGTTATACCATGCAGAACCATCTGGTACATTCTATAGATACGATGCAAAAGCAATAGGATCTGGATCTGAGGGTGCACAGGCAGAGCTTCAGAATGAATATCACAAGTCGCTTACTTTAAAGGATGCCGAACTTTTAGCATTGAAAGTCTTGAAACAGGTGATGGAGGAGAAATTGGATAGTAAGAATGCACAAATTGCTAGTGTGACAAAGGCAGGTGGTTTTAGAATCTATAGTGAAAAGGAACTAGCCAAATTAATTGAGGATTTGAAACAGAAGGAAAAGGAAGAAGGGGATGAAGACGAAGCTGAGGAATTGAAGGAAGAGCCTGCTCAGTAAAGCTAGTCACGTCTGCCATTCTGTTCTAAGATTCTAACATTAAGTGCTTTGCTTCGCTTATATACATCAATACAAGAAAATTAACAGTTCGCTAGTGACCGTAAATGTTGCACTTTATAGTTTTGGTACATGTTCTAATTATACATATGATTGAATGAGGAGATGATATCTGTGCTCACTTATCTTGTTGAAGCAGATCACAATATTGAGAATATTCAGGATAATCTTTAAGCTTGTTGATGAGTACTTTTTCAAGTTTATTGGCATTTTTGTAAAAAGTTGTACTTTCCCCATTATACTGCCGGCAGTTATTGAAAATAAGTCGACAATCGTAGATAAAATCATCTAACGTTTCGTATGCATTATTCTCTAGCTTCACCTCCATCGTACTCAAGTCCATAGGTTCTGCAATCACCTCGTAATAATCTGGAACCTCTTTTCTGTTGACCGGCTGCAAAAATGGCCAGTTTGAAGGAGAGTTCTGCATTTCCGTAAGTAATGTAAGCATAACCGGATAAACTGGACTTCTTTTTGGCTGTTTGGCAAGTTCATCTGTTTCTTTCGTCCAGCCCGCATGTTTAATTCCAGGTATATCCAAAGGATTTATCGGCTCAGGGTTGTCCTTCTTGAATTGAGTCAACCCAGGACGAATAATATGAGAATGTCCAACAGATCGAATCTTTCTCAGAATGGCAGCTCTCTGTAATGACAAAATCTTTGGCGCATCCAAATATCTGATCTTCGGTAACATAGAGCACTGCATTAACGTACCACCCTCATAATCCTTGATATACCCCATCCACACTCTTTTCGGAAGCGTGATCTCTTTCGTAAAGCCCTGCTTTTTGAAATATCCAATGGCATAATTATCAGCGTATGTAAGAAAGTACTGAACATCCATCATACCTCTGACAAATGTCTTCAGATGATTCATCATGTGAGCACCATAACCTCTAACCTGTTCAGAAGATGAAATTGCACAAAACACAATCTCCGCGAAATGATGATTTTCAAACGGCTTTATTGTTATACCACCAACAACTGTCAAAGGCTTACGTATAACTGCAATAGATACATGTGATCTATCAAAAACCAACCTTGTGATATAAGCTTTAGGCATTTCGGGAAGTTGCTTTTGGAAAATGTTCTTTAATCCTGTAAGTATAATCAAACTGTCTCTTTTCCCGTCATTGTTGACCACTCGAAACTCTATTTTACCCTCCCTTTCCTCTATCACAGATGGCTTTTCTTTGTATGAGTATTTCTCACCATCAAATGTATATGTGACAATCCTTTTCTTTTCTTCCTCATCTACCGGCTCTTCATCACCCTCCTCGTTTATTAATTCCCCAACCATTGGCAACCCAAGATCATCATACTCCACTTTATCGAATATTTTCACATTGGATGATCTTTTAACACCTGCATTTTCTTCACATCCCTCTTTTTGCTTTTCATCTGTTTCAGTTTTCGCTATACTGAAATCAGAACCATTATTATTCGTGTCAGCATCGTTATCATTCTTTATCTTATCTCTATGGGATTCTTCAGCATCTTCTTCATCATCCTTCTGTGATTTCTCATCTTTGTGATCAGGTGGCTGATCATCACTTATTACTTCTTTTTCCGGAGTTTCTTCAGCTTCTTCCAATTTGGCAGCCGAATTATTTTCCTTGTTGTCCGTATTCAATTCATGGTCTTCCTCATTTTTCCCTTGGTCATTATTATTTTCTATTCCGTCTTTCTCATCACCATCAGTTTCTTCACTTTTCGTCGTTTGCTGTTCATCTTCCACTTTATTCTCAATTTCATTTTCTTTATCTGACTTTTCATTTTCTTCCTCCTTTAATTTCTGTTCTCCATGCTCTTCTTTAAGTCTCCTTTCTTCTTCCTCCTCTTTAAATTTTTGTTCTCTCTGCTCTTTTTCAAGTTTCCTTTCTTCTTCTTCTTTCGCTTGTTTGGCAAGACGTCTCCTCTTCGCAGTTTCTTCTCGCCGTGTAACTCTTCTCCTCTTTGCAGCTGCCATCTATAATTTTTTTTTTAAATAATGAGGCGGTATTTATACTACTATTTCACCACTCAGATAAATCTTGTAACTTATAGGTGTCATTGGCTCGAGATACTGTTGAAAAATAAAATAAAAATGAAAATAGACGAAATGGTAGATAGTACCAAAAAGTTATCGCGCTTCAAGTCCACCTAAACTTAGTTCAAAAAAATGAAAAATAGCCACATTTGTGAGGATGTGGCGAATTAGCAGGAGTCACCTCTGTTGAGCAGGATTTCAGATCTATCTAATCAGTTATCGCACTCAAACTTTATATCTTTATCTTATTTAGATTTTTAAGAAGAACAAATGAAAAAGATTGTGATAGTTCAGGTAGTTTAATTCATTTATATGATCTTTAGATTTGAAATAATGGGCCCGGGTCGTTGGGTAAAATAGTTAAAGTAAAGCAATTGAGATAAGTTATAATAAAAAAGCTATACTTGAATATTATAGTACTAGCTTCACTAATATGGATGGTCTAGTATATATATATATATATATATCCATTTATTGATAGAGATGATAGTGATCTTCACATTATTGATCAAAATTATTTAAGTACTTGGTAGCGTGAACGCACGTGAAAACCTAGAATGAGTGAATGAATATATATATGAGATCCAAAAGTCTCCGCCCCAAAAGAAAAAAAAAATTGACATCCAGTAAAGAGAGATATGAACCCCTATATATTGTCATTGCATACGAGACCGTGCATTTGGATGATACAAAGTAATTACAACGGTCACCGTTACAGTCAACAGTCCGTCTCTTGGGTAGGCAGAGATAATTAATGACTTCTCGCGAAAATATAAATTAGCATTGTATGAGAAAAGTGCTGTAACTAGTAAGATGATTTTTTTTTGCAGTGACGCAGAAGACCCAGTGCATTGTATATAAGGAAGCCGGATCCAGCAGAGTCCTTGAACTTGGTTCGTCCTTGAAAAAAAATCGTTATCTTACTATCTTGTACGAGTTGCGAAGAAGAATTTGTTGATTAGTGTATTGACAAGCAGAACAAGAGCGTCAACTTGAGACATTGACTTTTAGTTATATAGCTCCTGTCGCATTTGTTAGTGGTATTCAATAGTTTTCATCATGCCTGAAACAGAAATGCTCACTTTAGCCGGACCAGAGGCTCTTTCCAGTTTCCGTGTTACTCGACTTGTGTCCGCCATAAACAAGCTTGTGAATTCTTCAGTTGTCACGCATGTGAGATCTTGCCAGATTCACTATGTGGAATTAGCAGGGGGTGTTAAGGCCTTAACCGAGGATCAGTTGAAGAAGCTTGATATTCTTCTTCAATATGACCATCCACTGGATAGGGATGACGATTTAAACAAGGTCTTATCTACTGCAGTTAAAGATGAGAGTGGAAGCTACAAATTACCAGACTCGGTTCACCTTTTGAGAGTTCTTCCAAGACCCGGAACTATTTCGCCATGGTCTTCGAAAGCTACCAACATTACTCAAGTGTGCGGCTTAGGTGATGTCGTTAAGCGTGTTGAACGTGGTACAGGTATTTTGCTCGAGGTCCGTCCAGGATTTCCAATCTTAGATCATCTTCGTCGCGACAAATTCAACTGTCTTAGTACCGTTTATGATAGAATGACGCATGCCCTTTACGTTGATGAAAAGGCACCACATTTTGCAGATTTATTTGCTAGTGAGGCTCCTAGACCACTTGTCACCGTTGATATTCTTAAGTCCAAGGATGCTCTTGAGAAAGCCAACAAAGAGCTTGGTCTTGCCTTGGGTAAAGACGAGATGGCATACCTTATCAAGGCCTTCAAGGACACTTTGCACCGTAATCCAACTGACACAGAACTGTTCATGTTTGCTCAGGTCAACTCAGAGCATTGCCGTCACAAGGTCTTCAATGCTGGTTGGACCCTTGATAATAAACCAATGCAACGCTCGTTGTTTTCAATGATCCGTAACACTCATGAAAAGAACCCCCAACACACAATCTCAGCCTATAGCGACAATGCTGCAGTTTATGATGGCTTTGATGCTTATTTGTGGTATCCAGATGCTAGTGCTAATAATAAATGGAGCTCCAAGTCCGAGAGAGTTCACACCTTGATCAAAGTGGAGACTCATAATCACCCTACTGCAGTTTCTCCTTTCCCTGGTGCTGCTACCGGTTCTGGTGGTGAAATCAGAGATGAGGCAGCTGTCGGTCGTGGATCTAAGACTCGTTGTGGTCTTTCTGGTTATGTCGTCAGTGATTTACACATCCCTGGCCTTTCTCAGCCATGGGAAGCTGCTGATGTTGGAAGACCTTCTCATATTGCATCACCT
This sequence comes from Brettanomyces anomalus, assembly GCA_001754015.1. NCBI lineage: Eukaryota > Fungi > Ascomycota > Pichiomycetes > Pichiales > Pichiaceae > Brettanomyces > Brettanomyces anomalus. The sequence goes on from MDSB01000014.1 coordinate 126,299, forward strand.
TTGCAGATTATGATTGATGCACCATTGGGTTCTGCAGCTTTCAATAACGAGTTTGGACGTCCTGCTATAACTGGTTTCTTCCGTACCTTGACCACGAAAGAGAACGGTTCGGACAAGTCTGGAAAGCAGCGTGTGTTTAGAGGTTTCCACAAGCCTATCATGCTTGCAGGTGGTCTCGGATCCGTTCGTCCACAGTTGGCCCTTAAGTCCGATTATAAGGTGACACCAGGTGCAAACCTTATCGTTCTTGGAGGTCCTTCCATGCTCATTGGTTTGGGTGGGGGTGCTGCCTCTTCTGTTGGTTCTGGTGAAGGCTCTGCTGAACTAGACTTTGCCTCAGTTCAGCGTGGTAATCCTGAGATGCAACGTCGCGCCCAGCAGGTTATCGATGCCTGTAATGCTCAGGGAAGTAGATCGCCTATCGAATGTATTCATGATGTTGGTGCTGGTGGTCTTTCCAATGCCTTCCCAGAGTTGGTTCACGATAATGGCCTTGGTGGTCGCTTTGAATTGCGTAACATTTCATGCTTGGAGCCTGGTATGTCTCCTATGGAACTCTGGTGTAACGAGTCTCAGGAGAGATATGTCTTGGCCGTTGCACCAAAGGATCTTGATCGTTTCCAAGCTCTTTGTGTTCGTGAGCGTTGTCCATTTGCTGTCGTTGGTATTGCTACGAGTGAAGAGAGATTGATTCTCACAGACAAACTTTTGAAGACCACTCCTATTGATTTGGACATGAGCTTGTTGTTTGGTAAGCCACCTCGTTTACATCTTTCTGACAACACTAAACAACCTGAGTTGAAAGAGTTGACTTTTGTGAAGACTGTTGATCCTAATGCTGATCTTGCCGATTCTACCAACGACGCGATCGTTTCCGTCCCAGTCTCCGAAAGTGTGTCACGTGTTCTTCAGCTTCCATCTGTTGGTTCCAAGTCCTTCCTCATCACCATCGGTGATCGTACGGTTACCGGACTTATTGACAGAGATCAATTTGTTGGACCTTGGCAAGTTCCTGTTGCTGATGTTGGTGTTGCTGCTACTTCTCTCGGTGGACCGGGTATTGTCACAACAGGTGATGCTTTAGCCACTGGCGAACGTCCAAACGTTGCTCTTATTTCACCAGAGGCCTCAGCCAGATTGGCCATTGCAGAGTCCTTGACCAATCTTTTCGCCGCTGATGTTCGCGCACTTAACAGAGTCAAGATCTCTGCCAACTGGATGTCCTCGGCTGGTACTCCAGGTGATGGTGCTGCTCTTTATCATGCTGTTCGTGCTGTTGCCATGGAGCTTTGCCCAGAGCTTGGTGTTGAGATTCCTGTCGGAAAGGACTCAACATCTATGCGTATGAGTTGGGATTCCACAGAGGTCGTCTCTCCCCTTGCACTTTGTATCACATCCTTCTGTGGAGTTAATGACACCTCCAAAACTTGGACTCCTGATCTTGTTCAAGACTCTGATAGTAGTCTTGTTCTTGTTGACTTGGGTTGTGGTCACAAGTCTCTTGGTGCTACAGCCCTCGCTCAGTGCTACGGTGAAATTGGTGAGTCTTGTGCTGATGTTCGTGATGTCTCTGTTCTCAGTGGTTTCCTTGAGGCTCTCATTGAGCTTCATGGTACTTCTTACGTTGAGGCATATCATGACCGCTCTGATGGTGGTTTGATCGTTTCTCTTCTTGAGATGGCATTTGCGGGACATTGTGGTCTTACTATTTCTCTTCCTGAAGAGGCTGACCTCGCTATCCAGACTTTGTACAACGAGGAGCTTGGAGCCGTTTTCCAAATTAACAAGAAGAATCTCAAAGCATTTAGTACGGTTCTTACCAGCCACGGCGTTCCTGAATCTAGCATCAGTGTTGTTGCCGTCCCTAACTTCAGCTCGCACATTGTTCAAGTTCTCGCGAATGGCAAGGAGATCTTGTCATCTACTAGGTCACACCTTGAGCAGCTCTGGAGCGCTACTTCACATTCTATTCAGCGTCTCAGAGATAACCCACAGTCTGCAGACCAGGAATTCCAGGCTATTTGTGACGATTCCGACCCTGGTCTTTCATACAAGCTCACTTTCGATCCATCGAATGACCTCGGTATTAGTACCCTCACTGGCAGCCGCCCTAAGGTTGCGATCTTGCGTGAACAAGGTGTTAATTCCCAGCTTGAAATGGCTTGGTGCTTTGACCAGGCTGGATTTGAGACCTACGATGTGCACATGACAGATATTCTTACTGGACGTGTCTCCTTAAAGAATTTCAGTGGTTTCGCCGCCTGTGGCGGTTTCTCTTATGGTGACGTGCTTGGTGCTGGTAGCGGTTGGGCTAAATCTGTTCTTTACAACTCACATGCTAAAGAGGAGTTCCGTTCATTCTTCGACAGAAAGGACACTTTTGCGTTCGGAAGTTGCAACGGTTGTCAGTTTTTGACGAGACTCAAACAGCTTATACCTGGAGCAGAAACGTGGCCTTCGTTTGAAAGAAACCGTTCTGAGCAGTATGAAGCTCGGGTTTGTACGCTTGAAGTGTCTAGCGACTCTGCCGACGAATCGAGCTCTTGCCTATTCTTGGATAGTATGCAAGGATCTCGTATTCCAATTGCTGTCGCTCATGGTGAAGGTCGTGCAACATTTGCATCTCCTGAAGAGCAGGCTGAGTTTGAAAAGCAGGGTCTTACTGCCATCCGTTATGTCGATAACTATGGTGTCCCAACAGAGAGATATCCATTCAATCCAAATGGCTCTCCTGATGGTATTGCTGGTGTTCGTACACCAAATGGCCGTGTTCTTGCTATGATGCCCCACCCAGAGCGTGTTTCCCGTCTTGAAGCAAACTCTTACTATCCAGCTGATGAGGCTAAAGAATGGTCTGGCTATGGTCCTTGGATCAGATTGTTCCGTAATGCGAGAGTTTGGGCTCAGAAGCACAGTACTGAAAACTAGATATCTGCATGTTGTACACCTATCCTTTGGCGGTCCGCTTCACTCTGTTTATGTTATTTTCTGGCTGACATGCATGGTTCTCAATTTGCTTTTTTTCTCTCTCTTTCTTTGTCTTTGACTACAATATAATAAACATCCATAATTTGCTATAATTTTCAACAAATGTTGTCTATTTTTTTTGTGTTCTTGTAAACATTTTTATATACTCTATATTTTCAAGCTCCGAAGAAACTCCACCGTTTTCTTCGGGTCAAATATCTTTGGTTGGTTACTGTAATAGTCAGCTTTTGGTAAAACCCGAAGCAAATTATAAACTTCATCCCTCACCACAAACGGTTTCCGTGGAGGAGTTGCCTGTTGAGGATTGTTATCGATTATAGCATTTTGTGAAACTCGAATAGAACCACCAATGGTACCAGAAATACCGGATGTATCCAAACTGGTAGCTGGTCCTGTTGGAACTGTACTGTCAACAATGTTGAAATTGCTGTGATTGTCGTCATTCTTTCCAAATTCTTGTTCTGGCTTATTTTCTGTCGCTTGCTTTTTCACATTGTTATCAAAGTCATATTTATCTGTTGCCAAGCACACATTATAGTTCTCATAATCACTGTCAAAGCTCAGAACTGAAAGATCAAAAGGGGTGGTCTCCGGAAATCTCGCAATAAATCTGTTTTCAAGTGATCTGATTGAATTTGTGTCTCCAAAGCTGAGCTCTATCTTCAGATATCTCTTGAAAAGTTTCATAACAGCATCGCTATCTTGTTTCAACGTCTCGAGACTAATCTCGATCACCTTCTTACAGTTGGTCATGTCCTTAATTCCAATGAGGAAGTCAAGGTAAGCGGACACAAAATCATAGATTAGCCCAAAGTGGCGCATTGCAAGCTCAAATGATCTCACTGCAACTTTGACTTCATTACATTGATATTCGATCAATGCGTAGCTAACATACACCTGCCAAGATACCTTTTCAAACTTCCTTGCTAGAGCAAAGGTCTTCCTGACATCCTTAATGGTGGCCATTCTTTTCGTTTGCTTCATTAGCATAATATAACAACTACATATCGTTTTCACACAGTTCTCTAATCCTTCTGGATCCTGTGTGCCTAACTTCAAATCTTCGTATTCCTTTTTTAGATAATCTATTAGAGCGAGCCAAGCTTTTTGAGTTTCCTCAAGATTTGATTGTGCCTCATAAAAGTTTGCCAACTGGTAAGTTAGGCACATGCTTTGTGGATTCATCAAGAGCCCATCATTCAGAACCTCCAAAGCTTCCTTCTCCTTCTTTTTAAAGAGAAGATACGAAGCATAATTATACCAAACCTCCGGTTGATATCTAGCCATCTGAGTCGATAAACGATAAACGTAATTAACTCTCTTCTCAACCATTTCGTCAGGAAGTGATAGTTTGTTTGTTTGCTCCCATTTAATCCAGCGTGCAAACCTTCCCAGCTGTTTTCTACTGTGTCTTCTTTCATTTTTCTCTTGAAGAACATTTGTAATCGAATACAATTCTTGACTTAGTGGCCTTAGTCTCATAAAATCAGGTGAATTGTCATTTATATTTTTTCTTGCTTTTGCTTGATCTACTGCATTTTCAAATCGAATATACATTTTCCAGTTTTCTTCAAGTTGTAAAGAAGGAACTGAAATCATTTTCAACATTACCTGACGTGTAAGCTCTGTCTTTGTTGCCGCCTCGTTAATATTTGCTGGCTTCCAACTATTCAAATATTTGATGTATTCCGTCCATAATTCAGAAGATCTGAGGTAATCTATGCCAACATTATCAGCAGCAAACTGGAAAGCTTTTAACACAATAGATCTTGCCATGTCCTGTTCCTCTGGTGATTTTGACCCAGTTGGATGTATTGCTTGCACATATCTGAGGTACATCTTCCATAAATCTAGATCACAAACTTTAGTCAAAGTTTGAGCAAACATTTTTTCAATTTTCTTCTTATCAATTTTCCCGTCATGGACAGGATGATCCATTTCATATTCAATGTACTGTGCCCAAGCTTTGCCATCATTCTTGAATATAGCCAAATGCTTTTCAAAATTTGACACAATCTTTTCCCTATCATTGGTTTTGAAGGCTGCTCGGATACTCTTTGTCCATTTGCTATATGAAAGTTTGTTCTTCAACTCTTCGAAAGAGCTTTGTTTCGAGCTTTTGGCTGGCACATCGTCATTGGCTATCTGTTCCTCGAGTTTTCTTTTTTGTGGAATCACTGACGCAACCATTTTCGAATAGAATTTCCAAAAATCTATAGAACAAATCACAAATTAGCTTAGATTACTGATATAGCCATGTATTCGCAATCACAAATAATGTCTCACTGTATGATTGATTGGATATTGATGTTAATGATAAAAAGCCTGTGATAACTTTTTTTTCTTGCAGTGTCTCTCTCTTTATTTTTTTATTTTTTTTAGGTCCTTAGGACCCATCATTCAATTATCGGACCCCAGGGAAGTAAGTATTTTGCACATTTACATTTACGAAACTACTTTACTTTTTTTCTGAATGCAAAATGTAATTATATATTTCTATATCCGTAAACTAATCATTATTAGTAAAGGTGACGTACTTAACACCAGAATTTAAAAACTCTGTACCACCAAGGTCTGGAGCGTATGTAGGCTTTCGTTTTAGCTCTCTCTTGCCTGTTGATCTCAGCGTCGTAATCAGTTCTTCCAGTAGTGAGATCGATATCCTTTGCTCTTATCCATAAAATGGCTTTCTTTCTCTTCCAGAGGATATAACCAACAATAAATAATATGTTGACAACGATACTTATATAATTTTCAAAGAAGGCCTTTGCGCTTGGCTCTTCTCCTAGAGGGAAAAGGGAAATCCAAAATTCCACTATAAGAACCACAATGTTAAGTATGAGTCCAAGATAAGATCCTGTAACGCCGCACAATGACTTGAAACGTAGCTCATCAAGACTTCTTCCCTGGACCTGCATGGCCCTTCGGAATCTTATGTGAGAAAGGCAGATGACTGCCCAAGTACAAATGGATGAAAGACCAGAAAGTGCCATGAGCCAGGTGAAGATGATGTCCTCATCCGGGCTTGCAGCAAGGTAAGAAAGAAGTCCAAATAGTAGAGATATTCCGACAGAAATCAGCGGTCTACCTTCTCGATCAATGTAGCCAAAGCATTTTGGAGCAAACTTCTGATCAGCCAGAGATGCAAGTGTACGAGAGCATGCAAAGACTGCGGAATTTGCCACAGATAGAATGGAGACAAGAATAACAGCGTTGAAAATCGAAGGTAAAACATTGATGTGTGCGTTTTCAATGGCAATAACAAAAGGTGAAGCATTAGCGTCACTTGAGTAAGCACCGAGCAACCTCTTGTCGTTGTATGGAACCAAAAGGCCAATAAGAGTCAAAGAAACAATGTAAAAAAGTGTTATTCTCCAGAAAACCTGTTTTGTCGCTGTAGGAAGAGTTTTTGCTGGGTTTTCTGTTTCTGCAGAAGTTAGACCCACAAGTTCTGTACCTGCGAACGAAAATGCAGCTGTAACGAAAACGGAGCAGAAACCTTTAAATCCGTTAGCAAATGCACCAGGGTTGTAAAAGTATTTTGCTCCTATATAACCACCAACTGGCCCACCACCGCAGTTCAATATAATGCCCAATATTGCAAACCCAACGATAGCAATGACTTTGAGAAACGAAAGAACAAACTCCACTTCGGCGTAGCCTCTAACACCGAAGATGTTGATAATCATAATGACAACAAAGAAAACTGTAACCCACACTGAAGAATTCACAGAAGTATTCCAATATTTTATAGTCATTGAAGATGCAACTAATTCCAATGGAAGAAGAATAAACCATTGCATAGCATAATTCCAAGCAATAGTGAAACCCCAAGCAGGAGATAGGAATCTACTACAGAGCGGAAGAAAAGAACCTGCAACAGGAAATGCAACAGCTAGCTCACCCAACGCCTGTACCGTACTAAATATCATTGCGCCAACCAGGGTATAGCATATGATCAATGATGCGGGACCACCTGTACTCAAAGCACTTCCAGCACCAACAAATAAACCCGTTCCAATAGCGCTTCCAATTGATATCATCTGAATGTGTCTACTTTTCAACTTCCTCTTCAATGGAGCATTTGCAGCATTGACATTGGCTTTTTCCAAATCAGTCATCTTACTGGTATCTGTACGCAGTGCAGGCTTGTATCTTTTGAACCCATTACAAAAATTTTTCACTCGTCCTTTCAGTCCCTTGGGTTGTGATGGTCTCTGGGTTTGTCGCTGTTGTTGTTCAGAACTTGAATCATCATAGCTGTGTGTACTGACTGCATCGGCAGAGTAACCTTTGTCGGTCCTTACCCTCACTTCAGATTTTTGACTATTATTCTCACCTGAATTCGGCATGCTAAAAAGTGTTCGTTCTGGTTGATGGGAGATGCAAATTGAAGAATAAAAATGAAATGATATACCAAAAAAACGAAAACGATCAAAGAAAAAGAGGAATTACGAGCAATAGGTATATCTTGTGCTGTGAAAGATCAGTTGACATTTTTTTTTAATATATATATATATATAACTGAATGTCATGTAGCTGGAGAGTATACTCAGAAATGCGTCATTCTCTTTTTTTTTTATTTTTTATTTTTTATTTTTCATTTTTTAATACATGTATATATTTTTTCTGCAGCAAAGAATCCTGATGAACTATTATATTGCGTGCTTATCAACGTAAGTACAACAACATGTTATCAATTTAAAATTTTTCACACGTCGTAAGTTTAATAAGTGCACAAACAGGAGATTTAAAAGATAAAATAAGCATCCTAACTAGCGGTCTAAAGAGGCATTGAATTTCCTCGCCGAGATGCCGTCGATGTTATGACACAAAAACTTCCCGATTTAGAACATTTGAAGTTTTTTTTCTTTCATGAGATCCCTGTTTTTTCAGTATAGGCCATCTCGTCTTCTCCGAACAATAACGAGAATTTTTTCGGTATTTTTTTCTGTTGCCAAAGAAAAAATTTGCTGGGGAAACCATTACTGATTTTAATCTTGCGCACTCATACTTTTGAGCCGTGCAACGTTCAAAAGATGCCCAAGAATTTTCACGAAAGAGGAAATACAAGACATCGAGGTGCAGATGGCATTCAAACGAATCCGCCATCAGATTACCGCTAGTCGGAAATATTAGATTGATATTAGAGTTCGGCTTGGATGAATTAAAGAATCCCATTAGTTATAAATGTATGTTCAGATTTAATACTACTCAGTTGATCGAAGAGAGGACGAGATTTCGGCTTTTTTTGTAGAAAGTAGCATCAACTTGCGTTTCTCATATTTTTCCACCATTCACTGACTTTGTTTCTCTTTTTTTTTCTTTAACAAAAAATGAATTTGTGTTTAAAATAGTTGACTCTGTCTGCACATCACCGGCTCTCATTCAGTATTTTATATTAATCTTACTCCGTTCAAAAGCTGTTTACATCCTTGCACTTGTATTGGGTTCTACTTTTTTTTTTGTATTTTGGATGCTCAACGTGTAGACGAGATATCCATCCAGTCTTCATCAATAATACAAGTTCCAATAACTACGTTTATTTTCTGGCATATTTGCTTTTATAATACATCGGGTATCATGGCTGAAGTTTATGTTTGGGGAGACGGGTCTCAGGTGGCCTCCTTTGATGCTCACTCGATAGCAATTGCACATTATTTATCTTTATATTATCCAGAGATCAAAATAATTCCCAATTCAAATGTTTTTGGTTCTTATAATGGAAGACTTCCCATGCTTATAACTGCAAATGGGCAGCAAATTCATGGATATAAAAGAATTGTTGATTACACTCGTAAGAATTTTACTGGAAATGGTACACTAAAAGAGCCCAAAGATGTAGAGATGAATTTGATATACAATGGATTTATGGAATCTACATTAGAAACATTTGAGATAATTACAGCATACAACCTATTTCTCAACAAGGATAATTATATTAGTTATACAAGGCCGTTGTTCAAGATTCTACTACCCTTCCCATTACAATATGGGGCTCCATTGAAGTTCAGACAGGATGCATCAGATTTATGTGAAAACTATGGAATAACAGCTGATGATTCATTCAAAGAAGAAAATTCACATGACATTGAAATGATCAAAGCAAAAGAAAATGAATTGAGCTCTACCCCGATTTTGAACAACGTACAGAAATTGCAAGTCGAGAAGTCTTTGAATGAACTTGCGATCAAGAAAAGCGCTTTAACAAACATGAGATGTATAGAATTGCTCGATGAAACCGTTTCTCAGTATAAACAACTTAAAATAGAGAGCTTTTCTGCCCCAGGTATATTGTTTCTGAGTTATTTGGAAGTTAACACTAATTCCGCATTAGAGTGTACTTTTGTCAAAAACTACCTTGAGCAAAGTTCGCCTTCATTACTTCAACAACTGGATTCTTTTTCAAAAGTGGGTGATAAGTTTCAGATACAGCAAAAACCAATTAGTTTGGTTTCAGCCCTCTGTACTGCAATTGGGACATTATAAAATGACGTTTTGATTTGTATTTTAATTTTCTGTTTTACGTCTTTGTTAGTGTTTTATCATTTGTTTCAACTTAATCTTAACTTATGCATTCTTTGGTTTCTGAACACCGCTATGTATATTGTAGTACACGATTGTTCCATCAAAATCAGTGATCCCTATTACAAGTTTTTGAATTTTTGTGTGTTCAATCTCAGATATGTGCTTAAATATCAAATCTAAAGTCTGCATCGTCAATCTTTTTTGCTTGAGAACTGGTAGAACATAGTCATATCCGTTGTTTAAAGCACTATCCTCACCGGCCTTTGGGTTCTTGCCTTTCAATAACATGAAATTCTCATCTAATGTATCATTATAGAACTCCACAGATGTCACGTCAGACCAAAGATTATAATATACAAGATTTGTCCTCACCTTATTGCATGTAGCTTTCTCTGTAATCATTATTGTTCGATGTCGTGCGTGCTTTACCAAACCAAAATATGCATTATTTGTACTAGGGATTAAGTAAAAATATATAGTGATGAATAGATCTAAATGTTATACTTTCTTCAAGAAACGAAAAATAGGGAGGAAAAAAAAATAAAATAAAAAAAATAAAAAAAATAAAAAAATAGAGATAGAGTTGTTCTAAGAAGAGGAAATGTTATTATTGTGCATATTAAGCCTTTAATACATGCGACCGTTGACTTTTAAGTAAACCATTAAACAAATATCCATACACAGCAGAATCTCAATTAAGTGCAAATCTTCAAACTCAAGCTTAAAATGGATAATGTGTTAACAGAAGATTCGCTGGATCCGGGCTCGGATGGACAAGTTGGCGAAACGAACTGGATCACAAAGTTATTCAAGTGGAGATTTCGTTTCGAAAAGATAGAAAAAGTGAAATCAAAGCCAAGAGCCCTTATATATTGGCTTTATTCTGTTTCATATTTTATTTTTTTAGGCATAACACTACTGTTGTGTTCGTCTATGCCTGTTAACATTATTTTTCAATCATTTGCAACGTCATCCAGAATTGCTATCAGTACCTTGATAATTATTGGTGCTTGTGCTTTGTTTGTTTTATCAGCATTCGTTCTCTATCTTGTCAGGGTTTTAATAATTAGAGCGCATCTTCAGGATATTCCGAGATTCTATATACCTACAACACCCGCAGATATAAATCAACAGGTATCCAATTTCATCCATGAAGAACTTATAAGATGTCAACAGATAACTGAAATGGCTGGTCCAAAAGGTCATATAGTACACGATGGTATGTATCATGAGGAAAAAGGGCATACATCTTCCAAAAGGACCGATTTGCCTGATGACTTGGTATATGATGATGTTGTCTGTGATATCGGGCAAGAAGTCAAATACAGAGGCAGAATACAACTAAGTGGGAACAAGTTTATCGAAGCGAAAGGTAAGAGCACTTTCAAAGATCTTTTGTTCAATGAATACAATGAGATTAAGGATAAGATCATTGATAATGAGCTCACTACCATGAAGGATCTAGTCGGTCTTTATGAAAAACTACGTTTTTCAGGGCACCCTATATCTCATCAAGAATTTGAGAAATTCCTCCGACTATGGAGTCAGGTTGAGAATACACTAGTCGACAAAAAATAGAAATAATGATACCTTGAGAATCATTTAGTAACCCCTTTTCTAAGCACTTCTAGTTAATAAAAGAAACTACGCAGTTTTCAATAGGTGTGTCCCATATATCGACATTCAGACTCCATCTGAATAGTCAGAATCCAAACTTCCAACAGGGAATAAACATTCAATCTCGGAGATAAAAGAATCATACTTATGATGATAGTATGGCAACGGCAATAACTTGGAAGCAAAGCGTTATACCGTCGTGGCAAAACATCTCCTGGGCTTTTTGATTGGAGAAAGAAGATTTTGAAAAAGAAAAAAAAATAGTCATTACGCAGTATTGGTTACAACATTCAGAAGAAACCAAGCCTTTATATAGTAATGAGATTTCTGCATGGGAAAAAAATCTGAAAATTTTTCGATTTTTTTACCCAAATCACCAAGTGGTAATTTTTGAAGGGAGTAGGTAGATCAGGAACAAGACAAAAAAAGTGATTTCTTAAAGTTAGTAAGTGGCATTAATTGTGGCCACTTATCAAAGCTAGAAAACCGGTAGACGTACATATTTTGTCATAATGAAGGTGTTTTATTCTGTATTACAGATGGATAAAACATTTTAAGCAGGCTCGCTGATCTTCCGAGCTGGCCACAAAATGCAACTGACGAGATGGAATAAGTGTAAGCAAGTCACGTGCTCACTATGTACAATCTCTATATTGCCAAAGGTGGAAATAGAGTGATTAATATATGAGTAAATATGTCTTTGCAAATCACCTAATCAAATACGCATGTATATTGTACTATATCCATGATCCTTTCCGTTGGAAAGAATGCCTAAATATAATCCTAAGCAAGCCTGATTCTATCTCTAAGATGTTATTTCAAACAGTTGAGCAACTTAATTGTCAAAAAGCTATAGAAAGTAAAAGAGCTCGAAAGGTAGAAGCAGATGAAAGGAATAGAGGGAGCTACAAGTATTCAAAGTACCAATTAACCCTACAAAGCAATCCTTTTGGTGTAGAGAACTATTTTTTAGCAATTTAAAGTGTTTAAGACAGCTCTATTACAAAGATGAAATTCTTTAGGTATTTAAAGAACATAGTCAAGTTTACGGATATAAAGTTTGTATTTGCTTAGCACCTAATAAATATATATCAATTATAAAAAAGCAATGATAGCTGTATAGATAAGTATAGTCATCGAATGATAGACTATATATAAATGGGCTCCAATATTCATCTTACCCATTATTATCTTCATATTCTGGGTTACGGTCAAACAAATTTTGAGTTCTGTGTTTATGATCTCTACCATAAAAGTGAAAATATCGTCTAGTATCAAGCAGCTAGTGGTATCTGTTTTTGGATTTATTTGATTTAAGATTTGGACTTGTTTTTGATCAAATAATGAACTATAAGTATTTTCATGAGCATATTAATCAAGGAAGTATACACAATTTTTCTTTTTCAAATAGTCAAACATTTCGTTATCTGTAATTTCCTTAACTTGACATTACCTTACCTTAACCTGTCTCATTTTTTTCTTCTTTGGGCAGCATATAAAAACCTATTTTTTTCAATACAACTGATTCCACCAACTCGTATCAGACAGGGTAATGGAAGTAAATTCATTTTTTTTTACTGTGTGCTAAAGCGATGCCGGTTCTAAAGCAAAGACATCATTCCAGAACCGAATTGATCTTATACAAAGTTACATAAAGTTCTTCTTCTCTACAAGTATTCAGCTACATGTTGATTTTAAATACTTCAAAAAGAATTGAATTTTAATCCACTCATATATACACCCACTTATATCAATCTATACTGAAGAACTGATCTTTTATTGTTTCAACTTTTCCAGACTGCCAAGCTCTTATTTAACTTTATTAAATAGAATTGAAATGAACGTACTATGAAAATAGTTCATACATTCTTTGTTGACTCTTGCAACATTGTAGTAACTTATCAATATTGAACCTATGAGTTTTTTGTTATAGTCATTTTTATTTCCTAACTAACTGGCCAATCTCTTCTATAATTAAAGGTATCTGCTCGCACGATAGTGTTAATACACAGAGACATAGGAGCAGGAAGCAAATACATTTATCGCACAAGACTTGTATACTCTGCCCTACCAATTTCCTTAACACACAGAATTAGTGTATTTTACTCTAGATAATGTTCTTATATGTTCAATAAATATAACAATACAGAATACCCAGTCTAAGAACATAAGTAAGTATTAGAGGGCAATATTAAAAAATATACTAAAGTGAAAGAAGCATAGATTTTTAAAAATCTCGTTAAAGCCGTTCTAGTATAGTGGCTAGTACTCATCGTTGTGGCCGATGCAACCCAGGTTCGATTCCTGGGAACGGCAGTTATTTTTTAATTTTTTCATAAGTCTATTATATTTTTTAACTTTGCTGGTTATTAAAGCTTATACATAACTATATAAGTAAAATAATATTCAGATTTGCATGTTGATAACTGCTCTGATAGATTTACCGTTGTGCATATCATCGAACGCTTGTTTGATCTTCTCTAATGGGTACCTCTGGGTGATGAAATCGTCGACGTCCAGCTTACCTGTCATATAGTCATTGACAATTCCAGGCATTTGGGATCTACCCTTGACACCACCAAAAGCACAACCTCTCCACACTCTTCCAGTGACTAATTGGAATGGTCTGGTATGAATTTCAGCACCTGCTGGGGCTACACCAATAACAACACATTCACCCCAACCTTTATGGCATGATTCCAAAGCATTTCTCATAACCTCAACATTACCAGTACAGTCGAAATCCCAGTCAAAACCACCATCTGTGAGCTCGGTTAATTTTTGCACAATGTCTTCGCCTGGTTTCAAGTCGGTCTTAGGATTAATGAAGTCAGTGGCACCAAACTTCTTTGCCCAAGCCTCCTTTTCCTGGTTGATATCCACAACAATGATCTTACCCGCTTGTCTCTTGACTGCACCCATCACCACGGCTAAACCGATACATCCTGCTCCAAAGACACCAACATTATCACCTTTCTCAATTTTGGCAATATTTGTTGCGGCACCATAACCAGTTGTAACACCGCATCCCAACAAGCAAGTTCTATCCATAGGGGCTTTCGGATTGACAGTGACGATGGAGATGTCTGCGACGACGGTATACTGAGAGAACGATGAACAGCCCATATAATGGAAAATAGGCTTACCATTACATGTGAATCTAACTGTACCATCTGGCATCAAACCTTTTCCCTGGGTGTTTCTAATCTTTGAGCAAAGATTAGTCTTTCCTGATTTACAAAACTTGCACTCTCCACACTCCGGGGTATACAATAAAACAACATGATCACCAACTGCAACATTTGTGACACCTTCACCAATGGATTCCACAATACCAGCACCCTCATGACCGAAAATAACTGGGAACACACCTTCACGATCCTGACCAGATCTAGTGTATTCATCTGTATGACAGACACCAGTGTAAGCAACTTTAACTCTCACTTCATGAGCCTTAGGTGGAGCAACTTCAACAGTCTCGATCTTCACATCCTGACCTGCTCCCCAGCAGATGCCTGCTTTACATGTAATAGTCTAGTTCAAACGTGACATCAGCGTTAGTATTAAACACAGAAATTAGTTAGGAAGACAATTAGCTTACTTTTCCTGTGGTGGACATTTCTTGATTTATTTAAATGAAATATGTTATGTTGTTATCTCCCAACTCAAGTGTATAAGTGGATAAGAGTGTATTGCGTATTAAGGCGTTCACAATTGCTCAGCTAATATTGATGAAGGCAAATGAAATAAATAATATGTTATATCTTCTTTTCAAAAAAAATACATGGAGAAAAAAAAAGGAGATCGAAATAGCTCGTTGAAAATCGTGAACATTAAAATTGTCAACGGCAAAAACAAAGGAGGAGTACTTCTTTTGATTCTAGAGTGTATATGTATTTCGAGGTTCAATTTGTGCGCCAGAAGTTGGATTGCTTTTTCATTGTTTTTATCAGCGACCCTTGCAACTTTTTTCCGCTGATACTGATTAAGTAGTTTAAAAAACTCGATCGCTCAGTAGTTTCTTCAATATATGTACAAACAATAGTTCGATTAGAGCGCTCTTCCTATAACCAAAAAGAAAAATTCACAATGCCGCTGAGTGATTGTGCTCTTATCGTTACTATTCTCTCTGAAGATTGAATATGGCTCGGAAAATTCCCCCTTTTTCAATTCTCAAAATTATTTTATTTCACCTCTTCTTAATGCTAAACATAGATACCACCAACCCAGTCATCGAAAGTAGAACTTTTAATGAATCGTAAACAAGTATAGAGTATGATAAAATAAAATGAGCGTCCTCCTTGAAACAAATAAGGGTAACATAGTCATAGATTTATTTTATGGGCAGGCTCCAAACGAGTGCTTCAATTTTATAAAGCTATGCAAACTTAAATATTATCATTACAGCCCGTTTATTGAGGTGCAAAAGGATTTCATTTGTCAATGTGGGAACCCACAATTTCCGCAAAAGTCAAAACTTGACAGTATTTATGACGTTTTATCATCCAAAAATCTTGCATATACTAATACACTTTCGAATTCTGGACTGAAGAACGACAAGGTGGGCCTTGTCTCTTTAATCAGACTAGGATCACAAAAATTCTCTTCAGAATTCATAATAACACTCACGAATGACAAGAATAAACTAGAATCCCTTAATTATCGGACTAGCGTCTTTGGCATGATAACTGAGGGATTTGGAACCATAAACAAGATCAACAAATCATTTCTCGATGAATATAACAGACCTTTAAAGGACATCCGCATATTGCATACATACATCTTAGTTGATCCATTTCCGGACCCAGTTGACTCACATTTCAAGATCCCAACTAGAGATCCTTTTCCCACAAAGCAGCAGATTGATTCATTTCAGTTCATGCTTGACGAGGAAGAAGATGGAAACCAAATAAATAAACTTCAATTGAAAGCTGACACGCAGGCTCTTACTTTAGAGATCCTTCATGAGATACCATCTGCCAAAATCAAACCGAGTGAGAGGGTTCTTTTTATATGTAAGCTGAACTCTATCACAGAGGAGAAAGACTTAGAATTGATATTTTCGAGATTCGGAGATGTTGTCTCGGTTGATATTGTAAGGGACCATGAAACAGGTGCTTCTCTTTGCTATGGATTTATTGAGTTTAAACATCCCCAAAGTGTTGAAAAAGCTTATCTAAAAATGGACGGTGCAGCGATTGACGGACGAATCATACATGTTGATTTCAGCCAGAGTACAAAGAGAACACAACGGTACAATAAGTAATCGCGCTGTACTATATTCGTTTACTTCAATTATATACAAGATTTGTATATTCATAGACATAACATAAATACACTAAATTGTGATAAGCAGGTGGAGAAAAGAAAAGACCAACTTCTAATCATTTCTTCTCAAGTTCCCGATGACTCACCTGTCCCACCATCAGGTCTTTAACAAATGGGAGATTGTTCAAGATGTTCACTCCCAATGATCTAGCACATACAACCGGTGAAAAATCAGTACCATAAATCTTATGAATCTTATCAACCACACCGAGCATGGCGTTATTCACTGGATATCTGTTACTGAAGTAAGGATCAAGTGCAAACTTAGTTCCGTAATCAAGGCCACGTTCACTTGCCGTTTCAAGAGTTTTAACAAGACACTGAACATCCGCCTGACCCATGTTTAAACCTTGACCTGCCAATGGATGGGTGGTATGTGCAGCATCTCCAACCAAAGCCACTCTTTCATCAACATAATCATCAGCATGGCTGAGCTTTAGTGGGAAACGACCACGTGAGTTAGGAACTATCGATTCAATTTCTTGGGGATATTGCTGTTCGCTTTCGACGGTCAATTTTGCATTAAACAAATCCAATCTCCATTTGGCTTCCTTTTCGAACACTTCTGGCTTATCCATCGCAAGCTTATATAGAACTTCAAGCTCATCCTGGGTTAAACGAGAAGCCGCATTCAACATCAATACAAACTGATTATTCGTGAGCCCAGAAACAATCATCGCAAGCTCTGGCGGAACAGACCACACAATACTTAAATAATTATTTGGCATAGGTAGCTGCGCCAAAGGACCTGTGGGAAGAAACCTCTGCCATCCAGTTGGTGATCTGAATCCGGTATCCTTATATTTTAAAGTTCCGACAACACCCCATCTGTTGTAAGCCCAGCCGCGTGAAGGAATACGAGCAAACTTTCTGACAGGAGATCGTCCTCCATCACATCCAATCAGAAGCCGGGTTTTAATTCTTTCATCATTTGCTAACTTCACAACTGGGTAACCAGTCTCACTATCAGTCATGATACGTGTAACTTTATTACCATCTTTAATGATAAGTTTACTTTCTGGTAGCTGCTCATTTAACTGGAGGACTCTTTTATACGCTGCAGCCTGTAGATTGTAATTTTCTATCAGCGTTCCCATATTTGGTGCCTCAAAATCCATTGCTGCTCCACTTATACCATCATAGGTCCTTATATAATCATAGTTCTGTATTCTTTCCTCCTTGATGAAGTTCCAAGTGCCGATTTTCTTTAGATAGTCTATTGTTGCCGGCGTTATGCTCACACATCTGTTAGAATAATATTTAGGAGGGTGTTCTAAATAATCGTTCATTTCCTCAGTAATGCGACTGCTTTCAACAAGCGTACATTTCAAATCCTGAAGGATTGGCGAATTCTTTATGGCCGAAGCTAAAGTCAAGCCTGCGGGCCCTGCACCAACAATTAAGATATCGGACAAAACAGTTGAGACGGGCTTTGAGGTAAAAGATGGCTTGGCAGTTGTAGCCATAAGTCGTCTGGCTAACATTGCATTCATTCTGAGAGATGACAGTGTACTTAATGGTGATATTGTCCAGTTTCGTTCCACATAAATAAATGCTCAATGGAAGAGAATGACTTCAGTACCAAAAAATTAGATTAGATTGATGTCTCTCTGTCTGCTTCTGATCGGTACGAGATGTGACAACAGATGGAGCGAAAAAAAAGCAAAAAAAAATATGGGACCCCATTTTCTTACGTACAATTTCTACCAGGCATGAGTGGTGCGGTATGGGAAGCAAGCGCAGCTTGACCGGGAGTTTTCCACCGGGGAAAGTACAAAACCCAGCTTCGAGAGACAGAAAGTAGCACACTCTCAGTATGAGTATTAAAGTATCATTAGACAAAGTTTAAAATTAAATGGACTGTTCCATCTGAAGCTCTATGTAGCACTCTTTCTATTTATTCGTACATTTACTTCTCTATATTCATTTCCTGAGGTATATACAATCACAATCTAATCACCCTGATTGATTTTCAGACTTGGCCCGCGAACAATGAACTTCTGTCAAATCTCCCCAAATTTTCACCACTTTCTCGAACATTTCTAGCATATTCAAACAGTGCCAAATTTTTTTCACAGTGCAACTAGCATCATCACCCATTCACCACAACGTACCACAAGCTATCAGTTCTCATATCGGCACGAGCTAACTTGACATCTACATATACTGCTGAGTAATTTGCAGTTTTTGTGCGACGTCGTCATTTCGTATTCTTACCTCGAGATTGGTTCCTAGGGCCAATTTTCTATCACACGCTCCAATAACCATGCGGTTTTCTGCTCTACACAGTTCTGGCAGACCGATAGGGACAATACCAAGTATCACAAATGATACAGTCAGTATTCAAAAGCTCAAGGTACAATTCCTGGTGAATGGTGAGCCAAAAAGGTTGCACATCAGTACCAACTTACGTACCACTTTTGAGCGTGCAGGGTCTACGGATGATTTGAAATATTCGATCAATTATGCTGTTCTTACGAGACAAATGTTAGAGTACTCCAAAACTAATGCCAAAAGATCCTTCCCAACTTATAACAATCTTGGATTACATATATTTAATGATATATTGAGCAATTTTAAGGCTTGCAGAAGTGCCAGGGTTGAGATTAGTCGCCAACTTGATGCTGGCGGGGAATTTGGGGTGGAAATGGTGAGAAATAGGGCTGCTGATGGTAAGTTCATATCCGATAAGCCAACACATGATCAGATAAGTATTAATGGTCTTAGATGCATGGCTGTTATTGGTGTATTTACGTTTGAAAGGTTTAAAAAACAACCAGTTGTAGTGGATATTACAATACCAATGAAATTTGACGGACAGGCCAGGACGCCTGGTTTAACTGAATCGTTGGCCACGAAAATAAAGCAATACGTTGAGGGATCCAATTTTAAAACCGTAGAGGCTTTATCTATCAACTTGAACAAGATGATTTTGCAGGGACTTCCAGACAACAACGCTAAAGTGAGCGTTAGAGTTAGAAAGACGGATGCAATACCAGAAGCAAAGTCGGTTGGAGCAACATCGGAAAGAACTAGGGAACAGATTGATGATCTTGAGAATGTTGCAAAGTTTGATTCTTCAGCAGCTTCCACGGATACGTTTCAGGTACCAAATCTTAACAGCGAATCACAAGTACGAGGAGAAACATCTGATGCGGGTGATCAACATATTGCGTACTTAGCCTTTGGCTCGAATCAGGGAAATCGAATTGAAAATATAAATAACGCATTAGAATCCCTTGAGGCTAAGAACATTCACGTCATTGCGACATCTTCTCTTTACCGTTCGAAACCAATGTACTATTTAAGACAAGCCGACTTTTTCAATGGATGTTTGAAAGTGAGCACTGATTTAATGCCAGAGGAGTTATTGAAGGAACTCAAAGATATCGAGTACAATATTCTTCGTAGGGTCAAGAAGTTTGCAAACGGTCCACGTTCAATCGACCTAGATATCATACTATACGATAACCTTATTGTTAATACACCAGACCTTAACATTCCTCATATCAGGATGCTTGAGAGGACATTTGTGATGCTTCCCTTATGTGAACTTGTTCCCCCAGATATGCTTCACCCAATTACAGCTGAGCCTTTGCACTCACATCTTGAGCAGCTACTAAAAGGAGAGAAAAAGATTGATAAGAATAAGCAAGAGAGCTCAGATTTATGGACGATTATCCCAATACAGAAAGTGGATGGTAGTGTCAAGTATATGGAATACGGAAGCATTCATAGGAAGTGCAAAACTCAACTTATGGCTATTCTGAATGTGACTCCTGATTCTTTTAGTGACGGAAGCGTCGAGAATCTAAGAATCAGTAATACAATGAGCCGTGTTGCAGCTATGGTTTCAAATGACGTTGACATTATCGATGTGGGTGGATGTTCAACTCGTCCAAACTCAGTGCAGGTTACAGAAGATGAAGAGTTATCGCGAGTTCTTCCCGTTGTGAAGGCTATAAAGGAGAAGTACGGTGATAAGATACTGGTGTCTGTGGATACATATCGTGCAAAGGTTGCAGAGGAGTCAATTAAATTAGGTGCTGATATCATCAACGACATCAGTGCGGGAATGTTTGACAATAATATGTACACGGTGGTTGCAAAATATGGTGTTCCATATATAATCAATCATACCCGGGGCAATATTAACACTATGACCAGTCTAACCGATTATAGCGCAACACCAGATGGGGACTTAGTTATATACAACGAGAGATCAATAGAGGGTCAAATTGAAGTAAGTGAGATCGGAAAAGAGCTGTCAGCGTTAATCTGCAAAATGTTCGAAGCTGGTATTAGACGCTGGCAACTTATCTTAGATCCAGGACTTGGATTTGCAAAGGATCTAAAGGCTAATGTTTCGGTGATCAGAAATCTTCCATACCTCAAGCGGTATAAACAGCTTGACAAACACACCGGCAGATATATATCATTCGACCATATCCCTGTTCTTCTTGGGCCTTCCAGGAAAAGATTTATTGGAACTATAACTGGAAAGAGTTCAGCAAAGGAAAGGGTGGAAGGAACTGGTGCTTGCGTTACAGCAGGAATAGGCTTTGGATCTGATATCGTCCGTGTTCACGATTACATAGAAATGAGAGATGTTTGTGCAATGTCCGATGCTATTTACAAAGGCATCTACTAGATTTGTATAGAGACTATATACATACATCATTCATTCACAGCAATTGAAGAAAAATTACCAGGAATTCTAATGACGTTGTGTAGTATTCTGAACGACGTGGCTGTTTGGGTAGAATCGAGTATTAACGGAAGTTCAAGTAAAGTAGGGTTTGCAATAATGAATTACTTGTGATCAATCCTTAGGTAACCCTGCTGGTTGGCTTTTTATTCAGTCCTTGGGGCTTTATTCCAGGACCGAAAAAAAATGGCTCGGACAAAAATACATATTATGGAGTTAGAGCACTAAAAAGAAGCAAGAAAATAAACCTTGATGGTAATTATTTGCCGCAAGTAGATGCAGCAACCATAGTGGTAACGAAAACACATATTCATATAAAAAGGCAGAACACCCTGCTACAATGAATCGACCTAGTTAGTTAGTCTCCAATTATGATGATGGGATACAGAATATATACGGAAATAAAGGTGGAAAAGAAAAAAAATTGAAACACAAACAGAGTGTAGGAAAGATATACAAGGGTAGGCATCAGAATACCTCCTTAGCGAGAAAGTCTCCACCGCCCCATGACATGGACTCTCTTCTCTCTTCACGCCTTTTCTCTCTCTTTTCACGAGGCTCAAACAAACATTCCAACATTCAAGCAACAAACAAACAAACAAACAAGCAAACAAACAAATGTGCGACAAAGCCGGAAGCTTTGCAACCACAAAAATGAAGACCACATCATCACTACGCCCGAAACGAATCGAACATAAGGCTAATTAAGCAAAGAAAGCTCTTTACTCGGCGTCAGCAGTCTGGGCTTGAGGTTCAACTGGGGCCTCAGCGGCCTCAGCCTCAGCAGCTGGAGCCTCAGCGGTCTCTTCCTCATCGTTCTCCTCGTCATTCAATGGGCAGAATCTAGCCAGATGGCCCTCCTGTCCACACTTGAAGCAGACCTTAGCCTTGGTCTTGTTATGGCAGAACTTAGCAAGGTGACCAGTCTCTCCACAGTTGTAGCACTTGACTGGGTCAGCTCTGCAATCCTTTGCCATATGGTTGAAGCCACCGCAGTTGTAGCAGACGACCTTCTCAGATCTCTTCTCAGCATAGCAATCCTTGGCAACATGACCGAACTTACCGCAGTTGTAGCACTTAACCTGACGGTGGGCTGGCTCTGGGCACTCGGATCTGATATGACCAATCTTTCCACAGTTGAAACACTGCTTAGTGTTGGTCTGCTTTGGCAGTGGGCAGTCCTTGGCCTCGTGATCAGGAGAACGGCAGTTGTAGCACAATCTCTGGGTCTGAGGACAGTCCTCAGCCTTGTGGCCAGTCAGACCACACTTGTAACAAGTTCTTGGGAAGAAAGCCATGATTCTATGTATATACACCACTCGACTAATAAAAAACGCACTTCTGCACTGGACAACCTCCTGCTCTTTTATTAAAGACTTTATGGAAGATGAATGAACGCTTGGTTAAGAAGAAGAAACTTCGAAAATTTCGAAATAAGAAAAAGACACTTGTTGGGGGGCAAGTTTTTGCTTGTAATAAAGCCTTAAAAAACCTGCACCGAAAATATTTCACTAGTAAATTTCACGGGAATAAAATAAAATTCACAACGTGAGCGAATTTCAATGGAGGCTGCTGTAATTAGTTTCTCAGCAGTGCGTATTTCGGGTATTGCCTAGGACGAGGAGTGAAAAAATCACAAATAAAATTTTTTTAGCCTTGGAGCACAATAGAAAAAAAATTTTGCCCAGCAAGATAAGGAAACTATGAAATGTTTCTTGCGGAGCCTCCTGGTTGGTTGTCTGTCGCTCGTTTTCCGTGATTGTCTAGTACTATTGTAATTTACTACATTCAGAAAAAAAAAAAGCTAGCACATCCATACATCTGCGATGTGACTGAGAACTTCACAAACAGGTGATGTGACATGACAAGAAATGACATGACATACGATTACCAAATCAAGCGTAATTCCTGTTGCCAAAAGAAAAATATATTATATTAATTCTATTCCAAATATACATTCACCGAACATGCTTTTACAGAATTTTGGCAGAACGTGACATATACACCTGCATCCATTCCTATAAACACTTGGATATGGCATTTGCTTGTTTCAGTATTTTCCACTTCACCTTTCAACATTCAATCCTCAAGCTGAATCTTATCCATTACGTATAAGCCATAGTCATTTGTCCTCTGCATTTCAGCATATGCTTCATCAAGTGTATCAAACTGCATATCTTCTTCAACAAGCCTTGCGATAACCTCGGATGCTAGTACATATAATGCGAAATAATCGGTTCTCCAAAACTTCATGACTCTATTTCTGTGAAATTTCTCTTTTAGCAAAGGCCCTAGTTTATCTATTATGTATGCAGATATCACATGCGCACGTACTGCCCCATAGTACCCGTGAAATCTATCTTTAGAGACGTTGATAAGCTCTAAATCTGTGATAAATGGATGAAGAGATTCCTGACTTATCCCACGAGCAATATCATAAAAGTGCGATCGCCTATGTCCAGAAAGAATACCTTTTAATAATGGAATATGCTTCTCTGTTCTTGATTGGAGCTCCGCTGTGCCTAGGACCCTCGGTTGAAAACTAGGTCGTTCTCTCTCGTATTTTAATTTCACTTCTTTGCTTCTTCGACTGTTATCATACATATTTTCCTCATGTCCAACATCAACACTTTCTTTCATTTTTTGTATTTTCGATTCCACATCATCATTTGGCTGATCATCTTTAGCCTTATCTTCCACTTCAATAGTTGATCGCTTGCTTTTCTTTATTTGCTCATCGTTTCGCTGTTTTATTTTGTCCATATTTTTAACCAATTGGCTTGCACTTTTCTTTACGCTTTTTAAATCAAAGCCACCCAAAACTTCCTCCACCTCGTCCTTCTGTATTAAAACATCATTTTTCATCGCACTTCGTTCATCAGTAGGCGGTTCATTTAAGGATGCTATAAATACTTTCACCTTTTTTTTACGCCTTCTAGATAATTCATCTTCCCCAAAACTCGATACTGAGAGGTTGTCTATCACTTTAAACTTTCCTTTTGGAATTCTTTTTGTCTTATTTGGTCGTATTAGCTGGCTCAAGCTTCTTATCTTTTTGACGCCCGATTTTTGTGACCTCTTTGAGCCTTGGACATTCAAGCTTTTGAATGAATCTTTCTTTAAAAAGGACATATTGCACTTAAATATATTATCGGCACCCTGCAAAATGATTGTTCTAAACGTCTAGAACGCAACCTTGAAAGAAAAGATTTAAAGCTTCTTAATCAGTAGTTGCGTTGAGTATTGATCCTCGGTTTGCGGAGTAAACAAACGATTTAAAGGGAAAAAAATTTAGGAGAATGAGGGGTGGGTGACTAGGCAGAGAAGATTAAGGGTAGACTGACATCATCAAAAATTCTCTTTGTCCTAAATTGACGCGTCGATATAAACATCGAGAAACAGCTGAAAACTCAACACAAAGATGGCCCCCAACTTGTCGAAGAAGGAAGTCAGAGATTGTCGCTTTCATTGAATCAATATTATAGAGCTACATTATCTCATAAGTCGATGCAAAACATATATAAATTCAAAAAAGTCATTTATATGGGTATATTTGATCGAGGTTTATTTCAAAAACCTGTAAGAAAAACACAACCTTAAAAACCACGACGAATAGAAGAGACACAAACCACAGATTAAATAAAGGTAAATCAAATTAGACCCGCAAAAGAACCGGCGAGTTTCAGTAGAAGAACACAAAACGTAAATAAAAGAAATGAACAAAAACTGATATGACCAGATATGACAAAAATCAGATCGAGCAGGAAGGGGACTGGTTAATGCTTCCAAAGAGAAAGATAAAGAATAAAATCAGACGATGGTATAGTATAGTATAATACTATATACTCAAATCCTGTTTTATATTATGGTTCAACAAAAACAAGAAGTGTGTGTATATGACCAAACAGGAAAAATAACAAAAGTGACAATGAATAATATTGAAACATGGCAACAAGCAAAACCCAACCATTAGATTACATTCGATTCGTATGACAATATCTTGGAGTGAAGCATTTTATTTTCCTCTTTCAAATGTATGATATATCTTGTGACAATATCGAGAATCATAGACTTGTTCAACTTTCTAGCCTCTCGTTTTAAATGAGGAAGCTTTATATTTCCATCTGGTGCAACCTGGAAAGAAATATCATCATCGCACATCCAAGGAACGAGCTTTTGAAGTCTGGCTATCTTGGAGTTTATATTTATGCGATATTTACGCTCAATCTTGCTATGCGCTTTTCGTTTGTGAGTGCATCTCTTCTTTTTCATAGAACCTAAGGCACTTGATGATTTAAAGGTCTTTGGACTGACCACAGAGAATGATGTTATGTAATTTTCTGTGTTTTCTGCGGGGTCAACTGGAAGCTGATGGGTCATTTGTCTATTTGGCACCGAATGTGATCTATTAGTATGAACTAGTGACATTGGCTGGGTTTCCGCTTTTTGATATTGCTCAATTAGCGAAGTCATGAAGTCAATTCCTGCATTGCTTCCTGTTGGCAAAACACTTTCATGTCCATCCTTTGTCAGGCTATTTAAATGTTTCAGGCTTGAAACTGAGCTTGTATGAAAAATAGATGTTTCGGAGCTCAAACTGTCAGATTGCTTTGAAGATGAGATGCTGTCAGATACAGAATTGCTTGTCGAAACACCAGAATCACTTCTGGTTGGAGGCAGATAGTCATATTCTTTGGGACAACGAGCATCTTTGATAGAATTACTCAATTCACATGAATCACCTGTATCGATGTAATCCATCCAAGAACTGGAAGGTATAATATTATTAATATCATCTGTTTTATGAGAGTTTGAAAGCTTCTCGGACTTGGGAAGAGGATGCTCCATAGGACTAGCAAATTTAAACATGATCAGAATGCAGGTGCGGGGGTACAACGGAGAAGTTATTAACAGTTAGCAAAATACGTTTGGGGAGAGAAAGGAGAGGAAATCAAAAGAACCTACAGAATGTCTAATCTGATAATGCAAAAGACAGATAATGTGCATTTATAACTATGCAACTTAATATTGCAGGCAGTTTATGAGTCCTAGAAAGATGTTAATACATTGTCAACAGAATTGAGTGAAAAATGAATTCACACACGGAGCCTTGGGATAGACCCATCATTTATCAATAACGAATGCAAGAAAACAAAGAGCACTTCACTGGAACACAAATCCAACGCCACGGCAATAATATGAATAATGAAGAAAAGACGCTCAAAAAAAAAGAAATTAATACCGGGACAGTTAAATTGTTTGAATTACCTAGAATATTATGCAGGCGTGCTATATTAAAAAAGCATGTGTGTATATCCAATTAAATGATCTTTCTTGAAGGAATAGAAAACACTCATACCGAATTCAGTAGATATATCTTACCGAGCCGGATGTTGTCTCAATGGATAAAAACCCATATATTAGGTCTTGGCATTTCAAATAAGTTTTATTGTACCAGTGATGAAGTGTTAAATTAAAAATAACGCTGCAATTTCTCGGAGGAGAGGATTTTATTTTTACTTTTCGTGTGGGTTGACTTTTGACTAATCGGGAAGCAGCATAATGGAGAATATGTACGCCGCTTGTAGAGTGCATATCTTACAAAGCATACAGCTAACCCTGTTTCCTAATCTTTTATAACTCTAGTAAATGACTATTTCATAAGGTTGCCAGGATCTTAATAAGCGGAACGAAAGAAAACAACAAGATCGTATACATACCGGTATAAAGGAATTCTGTCTTGCTGGTACGATATTACCGGTCTATACATGCTTGTTACATATTTTCTCATCCGTAACAAACATACTAGTGTCCTGCACATCTCTTTGTACACATTTGCAAATATCTGCACGCATTAAAAAAAATTTAGATATGTCGGCACGAATCGGAAAGAAATCCGCGATGCCTATTGGAGCGTTGTTAGTGCACATTTATTTTATTGTCTATCTCAAGGATGAGAAAGAAGTATCAGAAAGAAGGAGCAACGCTCGAAAACAATCCATACCGGCTGGAAAGAAAATCTTCACGGTAGTCTTTAATTGTGGGGAATTGTAAATATATCTATTCTTTGAAAAATAATAGATTACGTAGCCTAAAATATGATTATAACCTTAATGTAACAATGCCGCCGAAATTTCAGATCCGGAGAAGATCAATGTTGATGGCCGTAGATTAACAAGGCATTTATCGATTCATCCACACGTAAGATAACCAATTCAAGAGGATGGAGTTATTGCAAAGAACCGTAATGGCCGGAACTCGCAGGCAGACCTTCTTTGCGGATTTGGTATTTTCTTATATTTCTATTTTTTCTTTTGTGCGAGGATCATCTGGGCGCTTAAACTCAATTGTTCAATCTCAAATAATACCTGAAAAACAAGTTTAATACGCCATGAAGTTTGCGTTTCTTTGGATTTTTCACAGTACTCCTTTACCGCTTAACTTTACAGCCGATATGTATAGCAGATGCGTAAAATTAGAAGATAGAAATAGAGGAACCTAGCTTTTCAAAAGGATGATGCAGATTACATTTAATACCTAAAGACATCCCCGAAGACGCTATAGATACTGTGTTTAATCAGAGTAAAGAACAAATTTACTGGCACAATTTCACTTTGCTTGTGTGTAGAGTTTAGAGCAGCTCAGAGCTTAGCGAAAATGTGAAGCAGAGTGTTGACAATACACTTGCAAAGAAAAAAGAGAAAGAGGACAAAAGAAAACAGGTTGCCAATACCCATGGAAAGAAACTTGTCATTCGTCATGCAAGATAGTGAATACAATTGTAGAAAAGCTGGTATTATGGATCTGGATTCTCCAGTTTTGCCCCGCAATTCTGGATGAAAAGCCAATTATTTTTTGGGATAACAATCGGAAATGGCTGGCTTAATTAAAACTCATGTTGAGAGTAAATAAGCTGGGAGCTTCCATAATGAGAGTGCCAGCTATTCAGAGATGTGTATGGTGAATGAATTGTAACTGAAAAATTTGTGCAACAAATATGTACATTGAGGACCGTTCAACTCTTGTTTAAGCTGTGGGTAGGGGGAAGAATTGTCCTTGGGCAGAAAAGCAGCAGATTTCACAACAAAAATATATTCGGTTGCAACCATGCCTAACTATAGGAAAGGTGAATTAACGTTAATGCAGCACAGTAATCTCCTCAGATTTCTTTTGGCTCCTTTTGAAAGCTTCATTGTCCCGGTATCTGGCATCAACTATGGTATCTGGAAAGCACAAGGGAAATTGGATCTAGCTCAGGTTAAAGCCGGAAGCTAAACAAATTGAAAATTTAACAGCACAGCTACGATATACACTGTATATGCTACAAATAGTGACCACTGAAAAATCCAAGGTAATGCTGTTAAGGCCAGTGAGAAAAGTGCCTGCCCATCGGCTGCCGAATTGGAATCAGCAGGTAGGTGTGGTCTTTTAGCCCATATAACAAAGTACTGTGCTCGTTTCATAAAGACCAGAAGATAACATACAAGACATAGTGAGAAAGAGATATTAATAAGCAACAGAGACTCAAATGTAAACGGATGCATAGTAAAGCCGGTAGGAAGAAAAGTTGCAAAAAATAAAATTGGAAGTGGCCAGCATACTGGACAAAGCCCGCGCGACTCGGGAGAACTGAAAATTATACCGAGCTGTTATAGTTCATCTTCTGTACAAGAATATCAGCCAAGAGAGAAAGAGATATGAGATCCGTCCGTTTATAATTTTTTCCACAATTCGGGCGAAATGGGGTGATAAACGGTAAAGCAGTAACACATGGGATTTGAGAGAACATTGCTCCTGCTGGTGATCAACAAGAAAGCAAGCCTTAATTAAGCGCCGACATTAGCAAAATCGTACCACAAGAACAAAATGGAAGGAGCAAGAACATAATAGTACAGATGTCAGTGCTGCTGTCATATCACGCACTCAAAAAAAAAACTGTCAGCAAGTAATGCAGTTAGGGGGGAAGGGGGGGAAAAAACAACGTCAAATTGATATTTATAGGCCTTCATCTATTTATACACATACGTACTAATAAGAATACTTTGATAACTTTCCAGTTGTATTTTTGTAGGCCACCCGACACCGGTACATCAGACTGTAATTCGGAATGGCAATAGTCAGAAAACGAAAGGAAGCCAAGAACTGAAACTTGAATAATATGTAGAAAAAAAACACATGCTAGTGAGTCAGCACCCTGATTAAGCTAAATTTAAGAACACACATGGCTAAAAAGTAAAAGCGGAGAACAATGCCCGCAGAAAGAAAAAGACAATACCAGTCTTTGTAAGGTAAGGATGAGCTTGCTCCTTGAGGAAGAGGAAGAGAAAGACAAACATAATAACCTTCTTCTGCTATTGGGGAGCCACAATATCAATAGAAAGCCAAGTGAAACTTGGGGAAGCCTGTGGAATACATGGCAGTTTTTAAAGATGGAAAGAGCTCACAAATGAAACAGAAATGGCCAGTGGCAGAATTCCGAATAGTACCGAGGTGGTGATAAGCTCTCAAAAAGAAGGAAAAAAAAACTCAAAATAAGCAGTCGGCAGTTGGTCGGAGAAACGAAATTATGGCCCGCGCAGGATTTCCCCCGGTAGCTTGAGGCAGATATTCCGATTTTCACATGTTGAAACTTAAGAGACGAAGAAAGGTGATGACATCTGAATGGCCGACGGATAGGAGGCGTTGAATTGTTCTCTGATTTCCTCCGAGTTGTAAGGGGAATGCAAGTGTAGAATGAATAATGGATATAAGCTTGTGCATTTCCATATTTTTTTAGTTTGCATGTGCTTGTCTTGGTAGACTCGAATATCTACTTATCTTTCTAGTTTGTACCACTTTAACAACTAATAGCACAGTTATCGTTAACGCTGCGGTTACTACTACAACTACAACTACAATTATACTACAGCTAAACCACAACTACAGCTACATATCTATTTTTCAAATCTATCTGGTTTCTTGTACCTCACTTCCCTTCTCCCGTTGCGTTTCGCTTGACCTAAAAGAAGAACTAGAAGCGCCCGAGATACAAGTTTTTAGTGAATAAATCATCCACCCACAGTTAGGTCAATCACTCTTCTAAACTTAACTCCCATTATGAGTATCAGAGTGGAACCCGATGAGGAGGACAACTTCCAGGGGATCGACGAGGAGCAGATTCAGAACCTAGCAAGAAAGATCACCGAGACTTCTTTACACAGTGAGCATCATGAAGCTTCAGAGGAATATGAGGGGAAACAGGCACCAGGGAACGAAGGAGGGGTTGCTGCAAAGCTCATCCGGTCACTCACGAGACAGTCGACGCGTCTATCACAGATCCATGTGAACGGAGTTTCACCATTCACAGGTGAAGATCCAAAACTCGACCCGGATTCGCCGGAGTTTAGTGCTAAGAAGTGGATCAAGAACATGCGGGCCATCCAGGACAAGGACGTGGACTATTACAAGCCATACTCCATGGGTGTGCTTTACAAGGACTTGCGGTGTTATGGAGGAGCCTCTGATGCCGACTATAAGGCCGACGTTCTCAACTGGGTCGAAAAGGCCTTCAAGCTCTTGAAGGACTCGATACACCCAAACAAGTCGAACGTTTTTGACATCTTGAAGCCCATGGATGGCTTGATCCGACCTGGTTCGCTAGTGGTCGTCTTGGGAAGACCCGGTGCAGGTTGCTCGACCTTATTGAAGACGTTAGCCTCGCAAACCTACGGATACCACGTTGACGAGTCGGCTGTTGTCACATACGAAGGCCTCACACCAGATGAGATCTCAAGACACTACAGGGGAGAGGTGATCTACAACGCAGAGACAGAAATACATTTCCCACACCTTACCGTGGGCCAGACGTTGAAGTTCGCATCTCTTATGAAGGTGCCAGAAAACAGGCCGCAAGGCGTGTCGCGTGACGAGTACGCCGAGCACATGACCCGGGTTTACATGGCAATGTACGGCTTGTCACACACCTACAACACGAAGGTGGGAAACGACTATGTGAGAGGAGTTTCCGGCGGAGAGAGGAAGAGAGTCTCTATTGCAGAGGTGTCGCTTTGTGGCGCACGGTTGCAGTGCTGGGATAACTCGACGAGAGGATTGGACTCTGCTTCTGCAGAGAACTTCGTGCGTTGTTTGAAGCTATCGTCACAAATTCTCGACACAACATCGATTGTCTCAATCTACCAGTGCTCACAGAGAGCATTCGACCTTTTCGACACTGTTATCTTGATGTATGAGGGCAGACAGATCTATTTCGGAAACACACAGGCTGCCAAGGGCTTCTTTGAGCGTCAAGGATGGCTCTGTCCTGCAAGACAGACCGTTGCGGACTTCCTTACGTCTCTCACCTCACCTTCAGAGAGAACTGCACGTCCAGGCTGGGAGAACAAGGTGCCAAGAACACCGGAGGAGTTCGAGAAGAAATGGAAAGCATCCGTGGAGTACGCCGAGCTCAGAGATGATATCAAGAGTTACTTGACCGAATTGAACAATGGTGATAACTCCTTCAAGGACCGCGCATACGCATCGAAAAAGGCCCGCCAGGCCAAACATATCAGTGGTGCAGAGCCTTTCACGGTTTCTTACAACATGCAGGTGAAATATTTGACGACAAGGGCATTCCAGAGGATCCGTAACGACTTGACGTTACCAGCTTTTACCGTTTTCGTCAACTTGGTCATGTCGCTTCTTAATGGTTCCGTTTTCTACAACTTGCAGAATGTTACCGGCGATGTGTACAACAGAGGTGCCTGTCTTTTCTTTGCCTGTCTTTTCAATTCCCTTATGTCTGTGCTAGAGGTGTTCGCCCTATACGAGGCTCGTCCTATAGTCGAGAAGCACAAGGAATACGGTCTCTACCATCCTTCTGCCGAGGCGTTTGCGTCGATCATCTCAGAGATTCCTACTAAGGCCATCACGTCGATTGCATTCAACATTCCACTCTACTTCATGGTGAACTTGAAGCGTGATGCGGGTGCATTTTTCTTCTACCTTTTGATCGCCACCATCTCGACGTTCTTGATGTCGCATCTTTTCCGGTCGATTGGTTCGTTCACCAAATCGCTTTCCCAGGCCATGACCCCAGCAGCCGTGGTTGTTTTAGCCATGGCCATTTATGCCGGTTTCGTTGTCCCTACCAGTTTCATGCTAGGATGGTCGCGGTGGATTAACTACATCAATCCGATCGCGTATGTGTTTGAGTCGATGATGATCAACGAGTTCCATCTCCGGCAGATCGAATGTACCACTTTGGTTCCTAAAGGTGGAGATTACAACAAGCTTCCTCTTTCATTCAGAGTGTGCGACTGTGTGGGCGCCGTTGCTGGAAAGTCGGCAGTGGACGGCGACAGGTACATTCGGATTGCTTTCGACTATGTGCACGCACACAAATGGAGAAATGTCGGTATCTGTATTGGTTTCATGGTGTTTTTCTTAGGTACTTACTTGCTTGGTGTTGAGTACAACATGAGTGCCCGTCCTGGTGGAGAAAAGACCATATTCCTCCGTTCATCACTGCGCAAACTTCAGCGGGAAGGTAAGTTGGGCTCTAGAGCACGTCCTGATGACCCAGAGATGAGTATGAACACACGTGAGACTGCCTCTGCTATGCTCAATGGTGAGGTAAAGGAGCCTCAGACAAGCTCCAGCGATTTCAACTCTAACAACTCGACTCCAGCCTCGCAGCAGCCTGAGGAATACGGCGAGATGGATAGCAACACACAGAATCTCGACAGAGCCCCTACCAGGGCATCTTTGGCCTCAACGGCATTGTCAAGAGTCACGACAGAGATTCAGTTGGAGTCCAGCTCGGATATCTTCCACTGGAGAGACGTTTGCTACGATATTCCATACCAGGGACACACAAGGCGTCTTCTCGACCACGTGGACGGATGGGTGAAGCCTGGAACCTTAACAGCACTTATGGGTGCTTCCGGTGCCGGTAAGACGACCTTGTTGGACGTTTTAGCTGACAGGGTTACGTTTGGTGTCGTGACTGGTGACATGCTTGTGAACTCACAGCCTCGAGGCCTCTCTTTCCAGAGATCTACCGGTTACGTCCAGCAGCAGGACTTACACTTACAGACTTCCACTGTGCGTGAGGCTCTTCGTTTCTCTGCATACTTGAGACAGCCCCAGAGCGTTCCTAAGAAGGAGAAGGACGCATATGTGGAGAACATCATCCATGTCTTGGAGATGGAGAACTACGCGGATGCTGTGGTTGGAGTTCCTGGTGAAGGATTGAACGTCGAACAGAGAAAGAGACTCACGATCGGTGTCGAGTTGGTTGCCAAGCCTAAGCTTTTGCTTTTCCTCGATGAGCCTACCTCTGGTTTGGATTCGCAGACTGCTTGGTCCATTCTTTGCTTGATCCGTAAGCTTTCCAACTCCGGACAGGCCATCATGTGTACCATTCACCAGCCTTCGGCCATGCTTTTCTCACAGTTCGACAATCTTCTCTTGCTCAAGTCTGGTGGTCAGACCGTCTACTTTGGTGATGTTGGCCCTGACGCGCAGACTCTCATCCAGTACTTCGAGTCCAACGGCTCCATCCCATGTCCTCCGGACGCAAACCCTGCCGAATGGATGCTCGAGGCCATTGGTGCAGCACCAGGCGTTCATCCTGACAGAGACTGGCATCAGGTTTGGTTGGACAGCCAGGAATACCAGGGTGTTTGCAGCGAGTTGGACCGTTTGCAGGCACAGGCGGGAAATACTGCCATGGAGGAGGAGGAGAAGAAGCACCAGCAGACATCGCAAGACGACTCATCGTTGTCTAGGATCAGGACTGGCTTGCAGAGTATCTACTCGGCAAAGGCCAGAAAGGCGAGATTCCTAAAGGGCATCGAGAACTCATCTTATGCCTCATCGATTTTCGTCCAGTACTACTACGTGACGAAGAGAGTGTTCCAGCAGTACTGGAGATCACCTTCGTACATCTACTCGAAGTTCTTGTTGATCGTGCTCACTTCTCTCCTCAATGGATTTACCTTCTTCAAAGCAACCAACTCCATCCAGGGCTTGCAAAACCAGATGTTCTCCGTATTCATGTTTACGGCATTATTCTGTATCTTGGTCGAGCAAATGCTTCCACATTACATCTCCCAAAGAGACTTGTACGAGGCACGTGAGAGACCTTCCAGAACATTCTCCTGGCTAGCATTCATCACGGCTCAGATCACCGTCGAGATTCCATGGATGATCTTGGGTGGCACCATTGCCTTCTTGTGCTTCTACTTCCCAGTCGACTTCGCCCATAACGGTACAGCCACAGGTACTGTTCATTCCAGAGGTATCGTTCTATGGTTGCTCGTCATCCAGTTCTACGTGTGGACTTCCACCTTGGGCCAGGCCTGTATCGCAGGTATAGAGATTGACCAGAACGGTGCCAACTTGGCCACCTTGCTCTTCTCTCTTGCAATGCTTTTCTGTGGTGTCTTGGTGTCCAAGGACAAGTTGCCTGGTTTCTGGATTTTCATGTACCGAGTGTCACCTTTCACTTACTGGATTGCCGGTTTCTTGAGAGCTGCCGTTGGAAACGCCGCCGTGACCTGTGCACAAGACGAGCTTCTCACTTTCGAGCCTTACATCCTCCAGACCTGTGAAAGCTACATGGCTCCATATATGAAGGTTGCAGGCGGCTATCTAGTGGATCCAAATGCCACGACTTCATGCTACTACTGCAAGATGTCGAACACCGATGCTTATCTCTCCACAATCAATGGTCTTGAGTTCACAAGTTGGGAAGACTCCGGTATTTTCTGGGCCTACATTGTCTTCAATATTGGTGCTACCATTTTCTTGTACTGGCTGTTCAGAGTTCCAAAGAAACACGACCCAATCAAATGGGTCCAACGTAAGAACGACCTCATGGTGAAGAAGTACAGAGAGAAGCATCCAAAGGTGCAAAAAGTGGAAACAGTTGCTTGATCTGATCTATTTTTTATTCTAAATTTTTTTTTATTCATTTTAATTGATATGTTTGGTTTTTTGTCTGTTATACTAGGTACACACATTTGTACTTGCTATTTTGGTTTTTGTTCAGCATCTTTTAATGATACAATGAAAGTTTAGTCCTTTGTAACGATATTATGATAAGGTAAAATAGGATTTTGAAGTAAAATATGATGATGAAGTTACCTGTACTGTTGACAAAATAGATGCATGCGATATTTTCTAGTACCATCTTGCATTATTTCATTCACACTCTTTCCTCTTCTCGAGTACTCTAGTTTTTTTTTTTTTTTTTTTTTGGGATCTGCATTTTGTTTACATCTCTTGATATCCTCATAGTATCTAACTATAGTACGCTTTCAACAGTTTGCGTCATCAATTTGGACGGCATACTCCCTTGAGAATCTAAAGGATGGATTTTACGGAGGAATTGGCTCTGCGAGATGCACTTATGGAGTCTGCGAAGGCTCTAAGAGATCATCACCTCCATCAGGCAAGCAAGTGGTCTGCAGAAGCGTTAAATGGGATGAAACCTCTAACAGAAGAGCAAAGATTTGCTCTATATCAGAAAAGGAGTCAAAAAAATGCCAGTGAAGATTCCTCACACTCGTTTCTCCCTAAAACTACACCAGATTGCCAACTACAAAGATTTTATGACATGGACAAAATGACACTCGCCTCTTCTTATTTTGCTTGCAAGGAGTTTGATAGATGCAGCGCTGTATTGAAAGGATGCAAAAGTGACACCGCCATATTCTTGAGACTATATTCGCTGTACCTTAGTGGAGAACGAAAGCGCGATCTAGATTCTGGAGCTGTGCTTAGTGAAAATGACAAAAACTTGCAGAATCCAAACTTGAGCGACATATCAAAGCAACTTAGCCAATTGACAGATGCCAGCTCTGGTAGACTAGCAGATCCATTTCTCCTATACTTGGCGGGTGTGATTGCACTGTGCTCGAAAGATGTGTCAAGAGCACGAGAGTTTCTGTATCAATCTCTTACTTTGTATCCATTCAATTGGGGTTGCTGGAAAGAGCTTCTCTCAAGTCTCACCAATTTCAACGATGCATCAACATTTCTTCTGAGGTTTTCAAGGAACTCCAGATTTACTGAGAGCAAGTGCTACAAGGTGATGTTGCTATTTTTCGAAATTATAATTCACCAGGAGTTTTTCCAAACTTCTTCAGAAGTTGTAAACGATCTCCAATTTCTTGAGGAACTCTTCCCAAGCTTTAGTTTTGTCAAAGTTCAGCAAGCCCTTGTATCATATAATGCACTGGACTACGTTACAGCTGAGAATATCTTTGATTCCGTGTTAGTCGCAGACCCTCTGCGGTTGGACGATATGGACACGTACTCGAACATTCTCTATGTGATGGAAAAGAAATCGAAACTTGCATTCTTGGCACAGCACACGCTGAGAGTCGATCCTCTGCGATCGGAGACGTGCTGTGTGGTTGCAAACTACTACTCGCTTAAATTTGATCACCAAAAGGCTATAATGTACTACAAACGTGCATTAGCATTGAATAAGAAGTGTCTCAGTGCCTGGACACTCATGGGTCACGAGTTTGTTGAGTTGAAGAACTCGCACGCTGCTATCGAGAGCTATCGGAGAGCTGTGGATGCCAACAACAAAGATTTTAGGGCCTGGTACGGATTGGGACAGGCTTATGAGGTCTTGGATATGAACCTGTACTCTCTTTATTACTACCAACGGGCTTGTGCATTGAGACCGATGGATAAGAGGATGTGGCAGGCCATTGGAAATTGCAGCGAGAAGCTAAATGAATACGAGGACGCCATCAAGTCTTACAAAAAAGCTCTCAGTGTCAGTACTGAAGTTGACCCGGTGATCATGTATAAGTTGGCGAATCTATATGAGGAAAAAGGTGATGTGAAAAATGTCAAGTACTACATGCTAGAATGCTTGAAAGAGGAAGAAGTTGAGGGAGCTACAGATGAAACTTCAAAGGCCCGTTTATGGCTCGCGAAACATGAGATGGAGATGGAAAATTGGCAGCACGCTTATAATTATGCCAGTGAGTTAATGCACGGAACATCGCATGACATAGAGGAGGCCAGAGCTATAGTACGAGAGGCTGGTGAGAGATTGCGAGAACAGAAAGCAGACTGAGTGAAAAACTGTAAGTTGTATCTTTGCTAGTAATACTAAGGAATTTATACGTATGTGTATCTCGCTGGGTAGCGGTTGATAGGAGGACTGTAATTGTTGGTGCCATTTAAAGCCGGCTTTTCCAGGTCAGCATAATCCAGCAGTTCTTATTTTTTTTCCTACGTTTTTATTGTAATTTTTTTTTCTTAGTGAACTTTTTCCTAACATAATTTTAATTTTTTTAATTTTTTCAATATTTACCCAGCTCTCACT
Organism: Brettanomyces anomalus; assembly: GCA_001754015.1. Taxonomy (NCBI): domain Eukaryota; kingdom Fungi; phylum Ascomycota; class Pichiomycetes; order Pichiales; family Pichiaceae; genus Brettanomyces; species Brettanomyces anomalus. Next base: position 163,804 of record MDSB01000014.1, read on the forward strand.
CTGTACAATTTGACAAGTACCAAAAGCTAACAATCACCGGCTAATTCCACAATTAAAAGGACGAAAAAAAACGTTCCAAAACAAAAAAACATGCCGAGAAGGAATGGACCACCACCACCACCACCTTCAAACGGCGGAGGGTCGAAAAGAAGAAAGCCAAATGGCAATAATAGTACAAACCACAACCCACCAGCTCCAACTCCTAAGGAGGAACCAAAAGCAAGCAATGGCAAGGGAAAACGAGGACTACCACCTCCACCACCTGGAAATACACGTCAAAGGGAATTGGCACGACCTCCTCCCCCAGGCCTGGCCAAGATCCCGCGTCCCCCACCAGGCTTAGGCAAGGCACCACCACCTCCACCCCCAGGATTCAAGAATCATCGCAGAGGAACGTCATCAAACCAAACAAAAGCCCTGGACGATCGCAAGAAAAAATGGCTAGAGTTTCAGAAGCATCGATTTGGGGCCAAGGACAAGATCACAAGGGCGACATTTGTGCACAGTGCCCGGGTAGAAATGCCTCCGGAGGTGTTGAGGAAGATAATAAACGATCAAGGCGATTTGTCGAGTCGGAAGTTCAATTATGAGAAGAGATCCATTCTAGGGGCACTTAAATATCTTCCACACGCAATTTTCAAGCTCCTGGAAAACATCCCACAGCCATGGGAATCCTACCGTGATGTGAAAGTGGTGTATCACGTGATGGGTGCGATAACGTTTGTGAATGAAACTCCTCGGGTCATCGAGCCTGTCTATTATGCCCAATGGGCGACGGCATGGCTTCAGATGAGGCGAGAGAAGCGAGACAGGAGGCATTTCAAGCGGATGAGGTTCCCGCCATTTGACGATGAGGAACCATTTATCGATTACAGCAGTTATATAGAAGACATCGAGCCTCCGGAACCAATTCAGATAGAGCTAGACGAGGATGAGGACTCGGCCGTTTGCGAGTGGCTATACGATGCGAAGCCTCTTGCAGACGAACCTTCACACGTGAATGGAAGCTCGTATCGACGGTGGAACTTGAACTTGGACCAGATGGCGAACTTGTACAGGCTTTCCACGCCTCTGTTACCTGAATCAAGTGATCCGAACAGCTCGTACTTGTTTGACAGCGAGACCCTCATCACATCGAAGGCGTTGAACATCAAGCTACCGGGCGGCCCCGGGTTTGAACCCTTGGCCAGGAAGCACAAGCCTGAGGATGACGACTTCAGCGAGTTCAACTCTCTCGATCGAATAATATATCGTGGAAAGTTGCGTTCTGAGTACAGAGTGGCGTTCCCACATCTCTATAACTCCATGGTGGATGGTGTGCGGAATGCAGTTTATTGCCATCAGGCATATCTCAAGGTTCATAACGATGAGCCGGAAAGCCCAGCTTTTTACTTCGACTCGTCCTTGGCTCCAATTGGACCGTGCAAAGTGAATGAAACGGACGAAATTGGCTGCACAGAAGAGGAGCTGGACAATCTTCCGTCAATGAAGCCGTTGCTATCGGATTTAGTGCTTGAGCCGGAAGGTTCGGTCGAGGCTCTGGACCTACTTGGAGCATCTGGGCCGTTTGAGAAAAGAAGCGGTAAAACCAGAAGAGCTGAGGATGTTGCACTGATCAAATCGTGGTACCAGGAACGACCAAATTCAGCTGCACCAGTTAAAACACGGCTTTCATACCAAAGGCTTCTTGGCAAGGGAATATTGAATGAGTTGCACACCAGGCCATCGACAACTCAGGGACACGCAGGCTTGATCAAGGCACTAAGAGCGTCGAAATACTTTCAAGAGACGTCGATCGACTGGGTGGAAGCAGGAATCCAGGTTTGCAAGCAGGGCCACATGATGCTAAACTTGCTTATTCACCGGCGTGGATTAACGTATTTGCACTTGGACTACAACTTCAACCTCAAGCCCGTCAAGACACTCACCACAAAAGAGAGGAAGAGGTCTCGGTTCGGGCACGCTTTCCACCTTATACGAGAGCTATTACGTGCCATAAAGCTTATAGTGGATGCCCATATCCAGTTCAGACTGGGAAACATAGACGCTTTCCAGCTAGCAGACGGGTTGTACTACGCGATGAATCACTTTGGACAGCTCACAGGGATTTATAGGTACAAGTACAAGGTCATGCACCAGATCCGTGCCTGCAAGGACTTGAAGCATGTTGTGTACTATAGATTCAACTCCATCATAGGAAAGGGGCCTGGATGTGGATTCTGGCAGCCTGCCTGGAGAGTTTGGGTGTTTTTCCTCAGAGGTATCATTCCGCTCCTTGAAAGATGGCTTGGAAACCTCCTTTCGCGTCAGTTTGAGGGAAGACAGGCGAAAGAAGTGGCGAAAACCGTCACAAAGCAGCGTGTGGATTCTTATTATGACTTGGAGCTAAGGGCCTCAGTGTTGCACGACATCCTTGATATGATACCTCCAGGTGTCCGCCAGAACAAGTCAAAGACGATCCTTCAGCATCTCAGCGAGGCCTGGAGGTGTTGGAAGGCCAACATTCCCTGGAAAGTGCCTGGAATGCCAAAGCCAATCGAGCAGATTATTCAGAAGTACGTGAAGGCGAAGGCGGACGGATGGATATCGGTTGCTCACTACAATAGAGAGAGAATCAAGAAAGGAGCATCGATGGAGAAGGCCGTGCAGAAGAAGAACCTTGGACGGCTCACGAGAATTTGGATCAAGAATGAGCAAGAGAGACAGCATGGATACCAGAAAGACGGACCATATGTGTCACCTCAAGAGGCGGTCGGCGTTTATAAGCTGATGATCCAGTGGCTTGAAAACAGGCGCTTTGTTCCAATCCCCTTCCCACCAATCAACTACAAGCATGACACGAAGATCCTCATCTTGGCTTTGGAGAATTTGAAGAACGCATTTATGTCGAAGAGCCGTTTGAATTCGACAGAGAGAGAGGAGCTGGCCTTGATCGAACAGGCTTACGACAATCCGCACGAGTTTCTTGCAAATATCAAGCGAACAATTCTTACCCAGCGGAACTTCAAGACTGTTGAGTTGGAGATGATGGATCATTACAGCCATCTTACTCCAGTTTACCACGTGGATCCCCTCGAAAAGATCGTAGATGCGTATCTTGACCAGTATCTGTGGTATGAGGCAGATAAAAGAGGCTTGTTCCCGAACTGGGTGAAGCCTAGCGATGGAGAAGTTCCGCAGTTATTCGCCTACAAGTGGTGCCAGGGTGTGAACAACGTGGACTGCGTTTGGGATACCGAGAATGGTGAGTGCAACGTGATGCTGGAGACCAACCTAAATAAGATGACTGAGAAGGTTGACTTGACACTTTTGAATCAGCTTTTGCGGTTGGTGGTTGACTCCAACATCGCCGACTACATCACTGCAAAGAATAACGTGGAGCTGACATATAAGGATATGAGCCACGTTAACCAATATGGCTTGATCAGAGGTCTTCAGTTCTCGTCTTTCCTTGTCCAGTACTACGGCTTGTCAATGGATTTGCTTCTCTTAGGATTGGACAGGGCCTCTGACTTAGCTGGAAACCCAACACAGCCTAATGACTTTATGGAGTTTGAAAGTGTCGAGATCCAGAGAAAGTCTCCAATCAAGTTGTACTCGCGGTACATTGACAAGGTGCACATTTTCTTCCGATTCACTGAGGAACAAGCCTTTGATATGATCCAGGACTATCTCTCGGCAAATCCAGACCCAAATTTCGCATCCATAGTTGGATACAACAACCGGAGATGCTGGCCACGTGACCAAAGAATGAAACTCATGAGGCATGACGTTCACTTGGGTCGTGCCGTTTTCTGGGAAATGCAAGGTCGCGTTCCTGACACTTTGGCCGACATCAAGTGGGAAGACACTCTAGCCTCTGTGTACTCTAAGGAAAACTCAAACGTGCTATTCACCATGTGCGGATTCGATATCAGGATCCAGCCTCAGGCCCGTGTTCATGAATCAATAACGAAATCATCATCTGAGAGTACGTGGGACTTAATTGATGAGGAGACCAAAGAATGTACTGCCAAGGCATATCTACAAGTTTCGGAGGAGGCAGTTCGGGAGTTTGATTACGCGATCAGACGGCTCTTGGTTTCTTCTGGATCGATCGCATTCACTAAGGTGGCCTCGAGATGGAATACAGCGTTGTTGTCGCTTTTTGTGTACTACAGAGAGGCGATAATCTCGACAACCAGCTTGCTTTCGTTGATCGTGAGGTGCGAGGACAAGATCCAGACCAGGGTTAAGCTTGGTTTGAACTCCAAGATGCCATCACGTTTTCCACCGGCAGTTTTCTACACGCCCAAGGAGTTGGGAGGTTTGGGAATGCTCAGTGCTTCGCACATTTTGATTCCGGCCTCGGATCTTCGCTGGTCCAAGCAGACTGACACTGGAATTACGCATTTCCGTTCTGGAATGACTCACGATGACGACCGTCTCATTCCTACCATTTATCGGTACATCACCACCTGGGAAAACGAGTTCTTGGATTCCCAGCGTGTGTGGACAGAGTTTGCAATGAAGAGAGAGGAGGCCGAGAAGAGTAGAAGGAGACTCACGTTTGAGGACTTGGAGGACTCTTGGGATAGAGGCCTACCTCGTATTAGCACTCTATTCCAGAAAGATCGCCAGACATTGGCGGTGGATCGTGGATATCGGATAAGGAAAGAGTTCAAATCGTTCCAGGAGTCGTATCCTAATTCGTTCTGGTGGCTATCAGATAGACATGACGGCCATTTGTGGAACTTGAATTCCTATCGTACAGATGTAATCCAAGCATTGGGTGGAATTGAAACGATTTTGGAGCACACTCTTTTCAAAGGTACAGGATTTACGTCCTGGGAAGGTTTGTTTTGGGAGAAAGCATCTGGCTTTGAGGACACCATGAAGTTCAAAAAGCTTACCAATGCTCAGAGATCTGGTCTCTCACAAATTCCAAACAGAAGATTCACCCTATGGTGGTCTCCGACAATCAACAGAGCCAACGTTTACGTTGGTTTCCTTGTCCAGTTGGACCTCACCGGTGTGTTTTTGCATGGAAAGATTCCGACATTGAAGATCTCGTTTATTCAGATTTTTAGAGCGCATCTCTGGCAGAAAATCCATGAATCTGTGGTTGTTGATCTGTGCCAGGTGTTTGACGATGCCTTGGATGATTTACAATTGGACAGCGTTGAAAAAATGTCGATCCACCCAAGGAAGTCTTATAAAATGAATGCCTCGACTGCGGATATCTTGCTAACCGCTGCCTCTAAATGGAGTTGTTCGATTCCTTCACTTTTATTCGATAGCAACGACTCCAAGGAGGCGACAAAATCAGACAAGTACTGGGTTGATGTTCAGTTACGTTATGGAGACTACGACTCGCACGATATCTCAAGATATTCGCGTGCGAAATTCCTTGATTACACTACAGATAATGTGAGCATATATCCAAGTACTACAGGTTGTCTAGTTGCCATCGATTTGGCCTACAACATGTATGACGCGTACGGAAACTGGTTCCCAGGTATGAAAGAGCTCATGAGGAAGGCAATGGAAACTATAATGAAGGCCAATCCAGCGTTGTATGTGTTGCGTGAGCGTATCAGAAAGGGCCTCCAGTTGTACCAGGCACAACCTCAGGAAGCATTTCTCAGCTCCAGTAACTACTCTGAGTTGTTCAATAGCGACAGAAAGCTCATTGTGGATGACAGCAATGTTTACCGAGTCATCTCACACTCTACATTTGAGGGAAACACCGCAGTCAAGGTGTTAAACGGTGCTCTCTTCATGTTCAACCCCAAAACAGGCCAGTTGTTTTTGAAGATCATCCATAGCTCAGTGTTCCAGGGCCAAAGCAGAAGAGCACAGTTGGCCAAATGGAAAGCTGCTGAAGAGGTGGCAGCGTTGGTGAGGTCGTTACCCAGGGAAGAACAGCCTAAACAGGTGATCATCACTAGAAAGGGTATCCTCGATCCGTTGGAAGTGCACTTGCTTGATTTCCCAAGCATCTCGATCCGGCCGACGGAGTTGCACATGCCGTTTAACGCGGCTTTAAAAATCGACAAGCTCAACGATATTGTTAGCACTGCAAAGGAGCCCAAGATGACTCTTTTCAACATCTACGATGATTGGCTCGAGACATGTTCGTCGTTTACCGCGTTCAACCGGTTTATTCTTTTGATGAGAGGCCTACAGGTAAATGCGGACAAAACGAAGTTGATCTTGCGTCCAGACGAGTCGGTGAAAACCAAGGAGTATCATTTGTGGCCGACACTCAACGATGAGCAATGGAAAGACGTGGAATCGCAGCTCGCAGATCTTATTTTGGGCGACTATTCGCGCAAATATTCGGTCAACATCAACTCCTTGACCGACAACGAAATTAGAGACATCATTCTTGGCCAGGATGTGCGTGCGTTGTCCGTGAGAAGAAGAAAGATCGCTGAGATCGAGAAGCAAAACCATGCCGAAGACCAGGCAACTACAGCGGTGAAAACTTTGACCACCAGCACAAGTGGCGACCAGATCGTGACAGTGACTACGACAAACGCCGAGCAGGAACAGTTCTCATCACGTTCGAACTGGAGAGCACGTGCCTTAATGGTCGGAAGTCTCCACAAACGTGCCCAAAAGGTTTATATAGAGAGTGGCGATTTGGCAGATAGCACTTCGTACGCCTACGTCGTGCCGAAGAACATCCTTTCGAAGTTTGTCGAACGGAGCGATACCAGGACCCAAATCGGAGGTTATCTTTACGGTAAATCGCCAGAAGACAACGACAAGGTTAAGGAGGTCAGGTGCATCGTGCTGGTTCCGCAAGTTGGCGAAGTACACCGGGTCGATTTCCCCGCCGAGCAGATTAAGTCAAACTTGCTCGATGGATTGCAGCCTCTCGGATGGATACACACAGTTCCATCTGGAAAAGACACAGATGTCGATGGCTCGGCCGAGTTGCTAACTCACGCTAAACTGTCATCACAGTTCGACTGGGGCCAAAATAGTGCTGCAGTTTCCGTCTCGTACACTCCCGGCTCTATTACTCTCACCGCAAATAATGCCACCGAGAGAGGAATGGAATGGGCGTCCAAGAATGTAGGAAAGCTGGCCAATAGCATTGCGGCAGAGGATTACCATCCGGCCTACAGGAAGAAGGCTCCGCTTGTGTTGACGGACCGCTTTAAGGGATTCTTCTTGGTGCCAGAAATGGATATTTGGAATTACTCGTTTATTTCCAACGCCTGGTCCGAGGATATGGACTTCGACGTGAAGTTGGACGATCCACTTCCATTTTACCACGAATTGCACCGGCCCGTTCATTTTGATGCGTTCAATACGATCGAAGGAGAGGGAGAGCTTGAAGCGGAGCAGGAGGATGTGTTTAAATGAGCATTAAATGTATGTACTTTAATACAAGTGTATGTTATGACATTATCACCATGTGCCGAAGTGCTCGTAAAAAAGACGAAAAGATGAAAAAAAAAATGGGGGAAAAAAATAGAAAAAAATATCCGAAGAAAAAATTATAATGAAATGAAATGCTTTGCCGGAAACAGGATGCTCGGTTCTTGCGGCTGATCTGTCCTGTTTATATATACATATATATAGTGTCTTCTAGTACACGCATCTGGTCAATTATATACATATTATTGCACTTATTGGACGAGCTGAATATCTTCTCTGGTAGTCAGAATCCGGAGGTCATCGAATTATATCGCTTTACCAACGAATAAAACCAAACATCATGTCACTTTTAGCGGATTTAATAGACCTAGCTACAGCCGGAATTGGCTTTGTGCCATTGCGATTATTCCACGATACCATCGATGAGATGGTCGATTATCCATTCATCGATGAAATGTTCCACGTGAGACAGGCCCAGGCATACTGCGATGGTGATTGGCAATTCTGGGATCCCAAAATCACAACACCACCTGGGCTCTATTGGCTAAGTGTACTATACGACGATCTTGTCGACAGTGCGTGTACCCTTAATGAACTACGGACGCTCAACCTTCTGGGTGGAGTCGTGCTTGCAGGTTTAACGTACTATCTCAGGCGGAATTTACACCACGCTGGATTCAGCACGTTCTCCATAATGATGAATCCGCTTTTGAGTATCTACTACTCACTTTTCTATACGGATGTCTGGTCTGCAGTTTTCACCATTGGGGGATATTGCATTGCCACCGCCCGGCCGTTCAAGAGGGACTTCCTTAATGCCATTGTGTCCGCGCTTTTGGGCTTGGTCTCCATCACTTTCAGACAGACCAACATCGTGTGGACAGCGTTTTCCATGGTTGCACTTCTAGATTCGATTGCACAGGACCAGAAGCTGTATACTGGGGACCTAAACCACGACGTGAGGGCCATAGTTCGGCTTGGGCTCAACAAATTGAGGCTCGTTGTCCCATACATATTGGTTGGTGCTCTTTTTGGCTTGTTTGTGTACGGAAATGGCGGAATCACGTTAGGTGATAAGACTAACCACACAGTCACATTCCACGCCATGCAACTATTCTACTGTGCAACGTTTGTCACCGGATTCACGCTTCCGTTGTGGTTCTCACTCCGAATCATAAGAGATTACATTAAGGACAATCTATTGTCAAGGAAAGGACTCTTTCTCAACGCTATCTGGATTCCTCTGATTGGACTTGCCATTAAAAACTTCACGATCATCCATCCATTTGTGTTGGCGGACAACAGGCACTACGTCTTCTACCTAGTGAAACGGTTTATTCTACGTACAGAAAACGCCAGATATGAGCTTATACCGGTGTACCACTTCTCGTGTTACGTTGTGTTGAAATTCATCAAGCAATGCTTCAGCGAACAGAGTTCCTCGAACTCTTCACTGGCCATGTTCTTTGCTCTCATTTGCTCAACCGTCTTAACGTTGGTGCCTTCTCCTCTTTTGGAGCCAAGGTATTTCATTATACCGTTCATTTTCTTCCGCATAATGATTAACCCTTCATTCGACCCACTTATCAACATTGGATGGCTTCGGAAATACAATACTGCGATCCGGCTAGTTCTTGAAGGGATTTGGATCTGGATGTGGACTCAGGCCATCTATGTCATTTTCATTAGATACACTTTCCCATGGGAATCTGAAATTAATCCACAGAGAGTCATCTGGTGAGCATTTGTATAGTTGGGTTATATTTTGGTGGAGCTTGATTTTAGCATAAGTGGAGCAGCTTCAGACACTTTTCTTCTTAGGCTTCATTACATTTTTACAGGTAAAAGCAACATTTGCTAATAAGATAAACATCACATTACATCCGCTGTATACTTTTTCCAATATTTCCATAAAACTAAAAAAGTAAAAAAAAATAAGAAAAGAATCACCGCTCGCATCATATCATATCATATCATGCTTGCTTTTATAAATTGCAGAAATAGATTATCAGTGTATGTCCGTACCTGCACACCGAATTGTATGAATCCGGAGAAGTATTATTTGTCATTATCCAATTCCATGACCAGAACTATAAATGCTTATCGTAAAACCCCAGGAACCAGCAAGTGAAGCTCGTTGGACAAGAACAAGCCTTCATTGATCATTGGCTTGAACTCTTCTATTCAACCCAACTGAACTTAACACTTGCACTGACCCTCGGGACAATGGCACTCCTTTCCAGCAGCCTTACAACTGCAATCAGGCTTGTCGCATTGAGGCTTCTTGCATTCGCACTTTCCCTCTGGACACACGCATTTCTTGTTGGAGCAACAACTGCACACCTCTTCCTTTGGCTCAGAGCATGCACACTTGTTTGGTGCACAAACGCAAGGTTCGTTCTTTTTTTCGCAGCAGCAACCCATTTTAGTGTATTTGTATTTGTTTGTAGTTATAGTTTTTGTGTGTATGATGGTTTCAAGTCAGTAATTTATTTGATAACTTGTTTGAATGTCGGGATTATGCTTTTCAAGAGGATCAGTCCCACCTTTAAATACTTGCGATGAAAATTTCTTGCCAGGCGAAAACCGCGCACCAAAGAGGAAAGAGATAATAGAAATTCTGTGTCAACAATAAAACTTTTGTACGCACAAATATCTCAAAGCTGGCACCATGCCGCTTACTGCCATGCTCGTATCCGCGAAAATATCTCAACTTTTATGATTAGCAACAATGACAATCTTAGTGGACAATAGCGTCATTTAAATTCGATAAGGATTGAATACGTTCCTCGGGATTTCGTGTATGTATTAAGCAGTAATGGTGCGGGCTTAGAGTGAAACACCCATTGGGTCATTAACTGCGACCTTGCTTTTATTCATTGGGTATATGATGAGAATCTTTAGGTGAACCCACGCTTATCATTTGTGTGTTCTACCTCGTTAGTGCTAGAATATTCCTTGGTGTGTACTGGAAAAGTTATCAGGTAGGAGGAAATAGGTTTGCTATTTGGCTTTCTGATAAAGCCCAGTTGTTCATAATTTTTGGTGTACATGGTACGGAATGGATGACATAGTGTGTGATGTGGAGTGGGTATCATAAGTTTGATGATATAGAATGGATCATATTAAATGAATCATTTAGAATGGTTCAGGGATCATATCAAATGGACCATATAGAATCGATCATATCAAATGAATCATATATAATCGATCATACCAAATGCATATTCGACAAAGAATTATACTAAATGGATAATTCAGAACAGATGATTCAGAGTAGATGATTCAGAGTAGATTATTTCGGACAGTTAATATGTTTGTATTTATCACTGCATTGGAATATTATCTCGTCGATGGGTTTCACAACACAAGCCGGATATCTTAGGAGAGTTGGACAAAACAATTATCTTCAAACCCAGGAACATGCCCATATCAGCTAACCATAGCTTAATGAACTTGACTTCCAATTGCTGGTGCCATCGGATCTTTCAAAAGAGGAATACCCGTTCGATTTCGAGAACTTGTTGACTTGTTAAATGATCCTTGCAGTGTTTGATCCATATTTCATTTAAGAGATATCCTAGAGAAGCAGATAAGCTAGGCGATAAAGAAAGCAAAGAGATATATTGTGCAGAACGTAGATATAGCAAGAGAAGAATATACTAATACCCCAAAGAAAAAGACACTATGAAGAAAGCTTCAGCTCAATTAGCTGTATTGCAATTAAGAAACCACCACTGATGATCAAATTTAAAAGTGCACTGGATCAAACCTCAAAAACTTTCCAGTGGAGATAAATTTAGTCTTCGGTACCCCACATTCCTCCCCTACAGTTTTTTTTTCATTGTATTTTTAGCCTCGGGAGTATTGAGTCCTTTTGAGTCCTGCATTTAGCACGGCCCACAATAAGAAGATAACACGTTGGGTTTTTGCTGCGTTTTGGCTTTGAGGCTGAGCTTACTTGCTCAGAAAATGGTATCCAAGCCAATAGTATGAAAGGTTGTTACTAGGAATATTCGTAATACTCAGATCTGTATGGTTTCATTGATAAATGACCATTGGCAAAAGAGGGGAAATCCGAGAAGTCTAAGCAACTGCAGCGTTTTTTTTTTTTTACCCGAAGAAAGTTTTGACTGATAATTATGCGCCGCATGCAAGGAAAAAATAAAAAAAATAAAAAAAATAAAAAGACACCCACTGTATAAAAGGCAGTGCGTTTCCCAGCGAGCTGTAAGGAACAGAATAAGTTTAAGATAAAAAGACTAGCGAAAGAATAGAGTAAAACTTTCCCTTGGAATCCGCAAAACTGAACATCAGCAGCATATCTCAGGGATGTGTATCTTACTTTGTACAAGAAAGCACCCAGATTACCCGCTTATTATCACTTCAAACAGGGATGAGTATTTTGATAGGCCTACCCAGCACGCAGGGTTTGTGAGTAAGGATGTTCTTTGCCCAGTGGACCTCGGGCGACAGGAGCACGGAACGTGGATTGGCATAACAAGGCAAGGACGAGTGGCTGTTTTAGTGAATTATCGAGAGCCTGCAATGGAATGCCTAAGCAAGATCTCGAGGGGTTCTATACCAATTGACTTTCTCAGGTCTGAACAAAGTGCGATAGAGTGGTCAGAGAGTGCACGGAAAAGAATGAACGGGTTCAAAGATGTTGGCGGGTTCTCCCTTTTGTTTGGCAAGCTTAAGGCCCGGGAAGATGGCAAAGGTGGAAAGGAAATAATGCCGTTACATATTATGTCGAATCGATATAAAGAAACGGTGTCTGTGTTTAATACAAAGGGAACACCGGATATGCAGGATGACGACAGATACCACAAAATGCAGCTTTTTGACACGATTGGGTTGTCAAATTCCCCATACTTGAGTCCATGGCCGAAGGTCACAGAGGGTAAACAACTTTTAGAAGGCACCGCAGAGCTTGCAGTGCGGCAAAAGTGGAGCCGGGATAAGCTTGTTTCCGAGTTGTTCAACGTCTTGAGTGTGGCCCACCCTCCTGCTCCTCAAACGTGGCTTGATTACGATCTACAAGAAGGGTTTCAACAGATGCCCAATTCGATCTTCATCCACCCGTTGAGAAAGCGGAAGGGTCCTGCCGGTTGTGCCTGTTCTGAAAGTGTACCAAAGCCAGCCAGCTTGTACGGAACCAGGACGCAGACGGTTATTCTTTTGGATAAGCATGGAAAAGTGACATACGTGGAGAAAACCTTGCACAGTAGTGAGGATCTGACTGAGACACCGCAAACTCACCGCTATGAATTTCAAATTGATAACTGGGACCAGGATCGCAAGGTGAGTGAGGAAAAGAATGGGGGTACCGAATATAAAATGGACGTGCCAAAGGACAATCAGGCGCAACCAATAAAGTTGTCTAACGCCGCAAATTAGAGTTAGAGTGAAGCCATACACGTCCAGGTGACAATCATTGCAACGAAGCTAATGATTGCTGCTTTCAGTTGAAACTAGCAGTTGTGATAATGGACGTCAACTAGCACGGCTTATATACATGGGAGACATTTTTTCCAAATTTTTTGTTTGTTTTCATAAAGCTTTTTTCGCTTATCGTTATCGGCTATCTCCGAGTATGCGCGGCCCAAACGGAAAACAGGGAAATTGAAAATCGAACGCCAAATAATGTGGAGTATAAATGAAAATCAGATCGCTTTTTTCCATCAAGGGTTACTTTATAAACTATCCATATACTTTTCATATGTTGTATACACATATATACATATATATAGATATATTCATTTACGCAAGCACCATATTATAGAGATGGAATCAACACTAAAAGTGTCAGCTGAAGACTTCCAAAAGGACATTGTTAATAGATATACTGGTGAGTAGAAAACAGAAACCGCTAATAGGTTAGTGGAGAATATAGAGAGATGACCTTTAAATAAATACTAACGGTTGTACACACAACTAGATGTCATCGGAGAGAAGCTTGGAGGAAAGATAATTGCATTCTCGAACCAATGGTTTGCTGCGGCCGAGAACTTGATTAAAGCCAACGCCCCAATTAGAGATGCTACAAGATTTACGTACGCTGGAGCTTGGTACGATGGGTGGGAGACAAGAAGACACAATGCGGAGGAATTCGACTGGGTTGTTATCAAGATGGGTGTTTGCGCTGCATCCGTGGCAGGTTGTGAAATTGACACTGCCTTTTTCAATGGTAATCAGGCGCCATTCATATCAGTTGATGCAGCAACTTTGGGCTCGGACGACGAGTATAAAGAGGCGAAATGGGAACAGGTGATTCCAAAGATGGCATGCGGGCCCTCACAAAAGCAATTCTTTGTTCGTCCTCAGGCCACCAGACAGACTTACACCCACATAAGGCTCAGAATGTACCCGGATGGAGGCATTGCCAGGTTCAGACTCTACGGAAGGGTGTATCCAATCATGCCGCAGGATATGTCTACAATCGTTGATACTGCAAGCTGCTTGCAAGGGGGAGTCGTTGTTCTAACGTCAGACCAGCATTTTGGATCCGCCAGTAACCTTCTTCTTCCTGGAAGAGGCCACGACATGTCGGATGGGTGGGAAACTGCCAGGTCACGTGTTCCGGGGCATAAGGATTGGGCTATTGTGAAATTGGGAAGCCGGACAAAGATCTCGAGCATCGAGGTGGACACAGCCTTTTATCGTGGAAACTATCCTGAGTATATTGAAGTGGAAGCTATTGATGATGCCAATGCTGAGGCTCCCAGCCCAGAGAATAAGAACTGGGAGACCGTTGCTTCGAGGACTAAAGGAGAGGCGGATAAAATACATAAATTCGATGTTACTGGTGACAAGTCATACACACATGTGAAATTGACTATGATTCCGGATGGTGGTGTGAAGAGGGTGAGAGTTTGGGGAGTTCTCGATCCAAAGTGAACATATACATACATACCTTTGTATAGGTGGTTAGTGCATATAAATACTGTAACTGTGTTGGTGGTTGTTCACAGCTGAGGTTACATGAGTTTGCGGTAATTACTTGCTTTTACCATATTTACTTTCAGTATCTATCCATCTTTTCAGTACTTTTCAGTATCTATTTTCCATTATCTATTTTTCAGTATCTTCTTTTCGGTTCCTATTTTTCACCATCTTTTTTCACTGTCTTTTTTTCATTCTCTATCTATTTTTTCACACCGATTTTTCTGTCAATCTTACGTTTTTTCTCTCTACTTTCTCCATCCCAAGTACCCTCTGATCTTCCTGTCTTCAAGTTAAGTGTGCGAACCGAAATATGGATTCCCTAATCCGGCAAATCAGGCAGAGGGTTCCTATGGGGAGCCTTGACTGGGACTCGGCTATTGGTGATGTGTTTCCTAGTTTGGAAGACCAAAAGTTGTTGCTCTCTGAAGTGACAAAATGTGCAAAGCTGAATCCCTACTATGCCAAACATGTGATAAAGAGCTTTGTTGAGAAGCTGGAAAGAAAACAGCGGGATGGAGATGATTCGGATCTTGATGATGAACTGTATGAAAAACTCTACGAGCTTTTGCCAGCAAAGCCTTTAGACCCCACTGCTACTGATATATTGGGCTACTGCCTAGAGAATGGCCGAAAGAGTTGCACAGATGACGAGGTGGTCTGGATAAGGGAGTCGCCGAGACTCATTTCCGGAATGGGGACGACTGGAATGCGAACATGGGAGGCGTCGTTGTTTCTTTCACAGTACTTAGGTATGGTTCTGGAAGGTTCGGATGCAAACAGTGATAACTTCAAAGAGAACAGTACAAAGACTTTTGAGAGCGTACGAAGCGATTTTGTGGGCAGGTCGGTGCTGGAATTGGGATGCGGGACTGGATTTGTGGGCATATATATGCTGAAGCGGTTTGGAAATCAGCTGATGGACCTCATATTTACAGATGGTGACACCCAGCTTATTGACAGAATGTCTTCTAACCTAAATCTCAATGATCTTTCGGTGGACAGCGAAAAGTTGCAAGTGCGAAAGCTTTGGTGGGGGGAGGACGATCTTCCAATGCAGAAAGTGGACACAATTGTGGCAGCTGATGTCACTTATGATTCCTCGGTCATCCCAGACCTCGCAGAGGTGTTGGACGAGGCTATGAGCCAAGATAACGGACCCTATGGCAAGGTGAACGTGGCCTACATTGCTGCTACCATTCGTAACGAAGCAACGATAAAAACATGGGAGGAATATTTGGAGATGGGTAGGAAAGACGAGGTTTGGACCTGGCAGGTTATTGAGTCGACCAAAGACCCGATCTGCTGGAACACAAGTCTTCAAACCACGAATCGATTGGGCGACATCTGGTACCCAGTTGGTGTTGCAGACATCCGTATATATAGGATCTGCCGAGTTGCCGAATAGTGGGAGTTTACATGCCAAGAAAGCCGTGCTTGGAATGGTGAAGCCAGCGACTAGTCAATCGTTGGCACAATTTATAGAGTAACTAAAGATAGCAGAGTAAATGAATGAACTAATGAATGAACATGAACATGTTAATAAGAAGTGAATGAACAGATTAATGAAGAAGTAATGGATGAAGCAATGAACAAATTATTGGCTAAATGAATGAACGAATGATTACAATCCAATCTCTGGTGTCTGGATGGACAACTACAAGGGATACTCATATTCACATACTTGGGAAGTGTTTGCTATCTTTTGAGATATGATATCCTAGCCCGTATTGAAGTAAGAGCACAATTGTTAGTTACCATGCCATCAATAAAAGAAAAATGATTTGCAGGAACTTCTCGTTGCACAGAAGAAAAAAAATCGGGTGATTGAAAAATTGGCGCCCAAGACTCGACTGTTAGAAGAAAAGCCTCAAAAAGGTTAAATTAAAAGAATAAATAGAGATGATGCATTACCAACAATGGTTCCAAAGCGAGCATTGATGTGGCAAATATACGACGAGGAATGCTTGAGACTTTTCAGCCGAAGCGCGCGGTAAATTTAAACGTCAGATCATTTAACGGAAAGAATAAATAATTAGCAGAGTAAATAGTATGAGATAGGGGGAAAAAATATGTAAACAAACCAAAGAAGGAAATAGGAAATGGACCTGCACACAAATTCCGGGGTCTTTTTCTCTAGGATAATTTTGATATAAGCTTTTTTTCTTGTCCGTCCTTGTTATTTCTTTCTTTCATCTATTATAAGCACAAACTTTAGCAGGAGGAGCTTTATAGCACACATATTTCGGTATCACCTAATCAGGGACATACAAAAGAACTTTCGTTATTATATATCTCGTTATTATATATACTGAATTTGTTTCACCAACAAAAAAAAAGCTCGGCTGTTTCAATCTATTTTTAAACTCCAACATTCAACAATTTAAGCCTTCAAAAGCCAAAAGTACAAAGGCATCACATACACCCAAAATCATAGCGGCAGGAAACAAACAAACAAGAATACAGCGATAAGAAACAAAGGAAAACTCGCAGTTCCCAGTTAAGTGCGACGGTGTTATGTTAATAGGGTAACGTTCTTTCAAAGGATACAAAGTTACAAAGACAAGAAAACAAGATGGATGACCAGAAAAGCCCGATGGCTGAGCGGAATCTGCCATCGCCCTTTTTGGAATCACCCGGAATGGAGGAAGCAGCCAAAGATGACTCTAGTGTGGGGAGCCCGTTCAGAGATTCTAAAGAGTTCCACTTAAAGTCGCCCATTCCCTCGGAAAGGATAAGCATGCCACAAGAATTGCGAGAATACAACGAAGAAACAAATGAGACCGACCATTCAGTAGATTATAAAAGTGACTGCAGCCTTGTGCGACCCACGGCTGGGTCCTTTACATATGCAGATTACTGCATGCTCGAGAGTGTGTACGCAGACTCGGTGATCAAGAACAAGGATCTTATACGAGAGCAAGAGCGGATAACAGACGACTTGGAGACGCGCAGGACGCAAGTTGAGGAGAAAACGCTCCGAATAAATCAGTTGCTGCGGGAGAATGCGTCGTTAGTGGGACAACTTCGGAAAGAGAGGAAGCTTAATGAACAGGAGTTTGACTCCTGGTCGGATGCAAAGGCCGAGTTGGAGATGAAGCTTGCTAATCTAAGGGATGCAATCAAGAAGAAGGGAGGAAGTTCATTTGAGGCAAATGTCACGATTAATGATTTGGGGATGGACCCGACGTCGTTGGCAGAGAAAAGACACAGAGAGATCGAAAAGCTAAAGAAAAAAGTGTTAATATTGGCCAAGGAGAACGAGCTTGAGGTACACTCGAAGATGCTCATTATTGACGAGCTAGAAATGGTCAAAGAGAAGTTCACTGATATGGAGAAAAAGTACAGCTCGCTTAAAAGGGACTATGATGGTTTGGTTTCAGAGTTCAGTGGCCATTTAGATGAAACCGCTAGTGCCTTTGTGGATAACTCAGAGGACGAAGCAGTTGTCTCTGAAAAGGAAGAAGGAGAAGCAAATGTGCTGGAAAACGTGAAATTGGTACCTTCTCTCAGCTTGAGCAGTCGAAACTCCATTGATCTAAGAAAGTTGTCGATATCTTCTTCAACATCTACCTCAACGGTCCATCGTGTGAAACACTTATCTTCCGAGCTCCGTGATTTGCAGGCGAAAACACTGTGTCAGCCCAAGAAGCGTGGAAAGCGTCAACGCCCGAAGTCGAACTCTCTCAGAGTGTCCAGCTTGAGTAAGTTCATCAAAGATGTCGAGCTTCAAACACAGGAGCAGAAGCATTCACAGCAGGTGATGAAGCTCAAGTTTCAAATTCGGTCTTTGGAGCTTCAGAACGAAAAGTTGCACAGCTACATTGGGTTTGTGCTGCAACAGCTGGATGGCCACCCTGGAAGCAGGCCTTTTGAGTATTCAGACGAAATTAACATACGCAGTGCTAAGCAAAGGCTTCGAACCGTGATCAGAAGTGCTTCAGCTTATCCTCTTAGACGCACAGCCTTTGACAAGCGTGCGAGAGGCTCGCAGCGGGAAAATCGCAGGCTGCAGAACTGTAGATCAACGCAAAGTATGCATCGTCACACGGGAGATGGTTTTGTTGGTGCCAGTTCATCCTTCACCGGCAATTCCAATAACGTTGGAGATTCTGACTCTCTCTCGACGGGCGATTCTGACAGTTTGGTTTCGGATTATGATCTGGGTGGCCAGGTAGAGTTTGTCGATCTTGGCGATCGCGATTCTTTTGGAAGCGACGATTTCCGTGAGACGAGATCTCAAAGGAGCTTGCTCTCAGATGTTGAGGAGTTTGAAGGTGCAGAAAATGACAGACCATCGTTTGTTCCATCTGCAAGTAGTTCTCTGAAAAATTTAGACCTCAGCAGGTCGCTCTCAGCGTCGTTCCAGATGGACTTCAAACCGTCGCTTTCCATGCAGGGAAATACAAAGTCGGATGCTTTCAAACACAGCCCAGCTCGCCAGCTTCAAAGGTTAACTGCCTTCGATTTAAGTGCGCAGAATTCGACTTCCAGCCTGAGAAATACAGCCAACTGTGCTACTGAAAGCGAGAACGTCGACTCTGAAAAGGTGATGGTTGAAAATCAAGCGGGAGATGAGTTGTTTTCCGGTAGCAAGGGCCCAGTTGATGAAAGTGAAAGCATTACTAGCGAGATGGATGATCTGGAACGGGAATTTGTGATCAACGGGCTGAGTGATGGTGAGATAAGTGGAATGGAGTCTATTCCTAAGGATGAGGTAGACCGGTTTAAAATCGTTATGATGAAAAATTACCTGTCCCCGTTGCACTTTCTAACTCTTGATTTCTATCATCCGTATGGATGTATTAATCCGGATGGCTTTTATATGGCGATAAGCCCCATTTTAGCGTTAAGAAGAAGCTTGAGGAACTACCATAAGCGGAAATTCGGAACAGTTGGTCGCACACATAGAAAGAAAGCTTCTGCGAATGATTCAGAGGAGGAATATGAGGCGGATGAAAGTGACACTGAAACAGTTTCAGATAGTACAGGACTTACCGAAGGTGATGCTGACGAGGTAGACTAGACGGGAAGTTTGCCGAATAGGATATTCATAGGCAAAACGGCACATGAGATGCAGTTTCACATAAAGATGCACGGATTCATGAAAAGATGCACACAAAATGCAAATAAATATTCATATAAAGATGCACGCAAAGATGCACATTCACTCGTTCATTCATTCACACATACACACACATACATACATATATATATTCATATACGATAGGCCGGACGCCAAATACTGATGACACAAATGGTAAATTATGGAGAAGAAATCTGTACAGTAAGTAAATCTTTGAGTAGCCTAAAGCTAGCGGTTGCTTTAAACAGCATGATTCGGGTTTTCAGGTTACACGAGTGTATACACAACACAAAATTATGAGTTATTACATTGCCTAAATCTATTGTCTCTGTGCTGTTTCAGCTGAGATTTCTCTCTATTCAGTCTTTTCTTATCGATACCAGATAGCAGATCTGCCCTTCAATATGTATATCTTCTTTGATTACTTTTCACTTCCGAATCCACTATTATTCCATTCTTGCTCTTCAACATACTCCACCTCTTTTTCTACTAAATCTTCACTCCTCAGCTTCGGACTTATCTGGTGGCTGAGTTCCGCTGGAAATTAGCCACACTTGAGATCTCAGTTCATACCAAGAAGTTCACACCGACGGATCGGATTGTTGGCATGAAAAAAATGTCATTGCAAAATGGTTAGAAAATCGCGAGATTTTTTTTTGGACATTGGTGAGTACGAGAAGTGGTAATCAAAAAAAAATGAGAACAATTCCCGTGCATCGCATTGTTGACAGCACTAAACGGCAAACGAGAAAAGACGACATCAAAAATTGTACCACTTGACTGGAGCTCACTCTATTTATATATCGCTGCAATTCGATCCCCCAGTCCCCGTAAAATGAACCTACCTGTATCTCTTTTTCTTTCCGTTTCAATCTTATAAACCCCGTTTTGCTTGTAGAGGATATCCAGCTTCGCTCGTTGCAAGCATCCCACAGTTGGTCGTATAGCATATTTGCAGCATACCGCATCACTGCACAACTTTGTGTCACATACTTTTTTTCCAGCTCATAACAGATTCTGACAGCCATGGCACTACATAACTACATCTACATTAAGCACGAGGACCCGATCAAGGGTAGGATTGCAAGGCCTGGTGACCCCAGACCCAAGCCAATTAACCCGGCAGAGAAAAGCGGGAAGTCACGTGACACTGGCGATTCCGGGAAGAAATATAGAATAAGTGTGAACATGGTGGATGGGGTTGGCTCAGCGTACGATATCGAGAAGCAGTGGAGTGGAATGAGCGATAAGGTGAGTTCTGAGAGTGAAACAGCCTCGGAGAGCAGCAGTAGTAGGGGGCAGGTGGTGAGCAAAGAGAAGTGGGTGATAATCGACGGGAAGCGACGCAAGCTCCGGAGTCGATTTTCCGAGAAGGTATTTGAGCGTCGAAAGAGTGAGACCAATCTTCCATGAGGAGGGTACATAAATAGATGCAGTGGCTTGTGAGATGGATTTGAATGAAACGAAGGGGAAATGCGCCTTTTAAGCAAATAGGAATGAGGCAAATGGCATAATACGATGGACGGCAGTATTTTGCGGTCTTTATTCCGGTCTACTTGGCAAGCTACTGCGTATAAATACGTATACATTTGCTAAACAAGAAAATAAAAAGCTCTGGGATGTCTTATAGGTACAACAAGAGGATAGAGGAAATACAAATAACAAACAAAAAGAAGCAGCACGAGTGCGTGATGATGATAATAATAATAAGAATCATCATCATGAAAATGTAGCCTAGGTAAACTTGAGCGTGCTTAAGCGCCGTAGTTGAAAGTGACCAATAGCTGGCCGGTCTGCTTTCCCATGGTCACGGGAAGCGCTTTCTCGGTAGTGTCGCCGGTGATGTCGGCCAAAGTGACGGAGGCCGAACCCAACTCGGCACTACGTCCCAGTCGATGGTAGACTTCAACAGCAAAGACGATCTGGGCACCAGAAGCGGCCTTGAAAGGAACGCTCTCTGCCCAGGAAAAGCTCCCAGCGTGGGGATCGAACTTGATCCGGTGGGTCCTGTAGATGTTCTTGGACTTGCGGGCGGACTTTAGCGAGACTTTCACGCAAAGTGGGTCCTTCCCTGTCCAGGGTTCCGAGAACTTCAGTCCAGAGACCGTCACTCGTCCCGGAACAGCCTCGCCCGCAAGGGCAGTTGAGGCAAAGGACGCGTTCGTGTCCATCGAGCGGCGGACACTCGCGTTTGTGGACGGCGAAGGCGGAGCTGTCGCAAAGTTGGCTCTTGGTGTAAGGGTGCATCTTGTTGGGGATCCCGCAGCCGACGGCGAGGCAAAGTTGGACGACTTTCTTGGCGACGTGGAAGCCGAGTAGCTCTTCTTTCCGTGCAGGTGGAAGCCGCCGAGCAAGCCGCCGGCCGCACCGCTGGCAGCGTTGAACGCACCGCCCGCAACGTTTAGTGCACCGCCGGTGACACCACCAGCCACGTTCAGGGCACCGCCTGCAACACCGCCAGCCACATTCAAGGCACCGCCCGCAACACCGCCAGCCACGTTTCCGAGGAGCTTCAAAGGCATACCGGCGACTCCCGCTAGCCCGCTTAGGGCGTCGGGCGAGAGGGTGGACGGCTGCACGTACATGGGCTTGAAGGTGGTCTCGATCTTCAAGGAGCCCTGGGTGTTGAGCTTGAACTGCAAAGCAGTCGGCCTGTTCTGCGGGATCTTGGTGAGATCCAAGGCCACGTCTCCCAAGGCATCGTTGTCACCGGCGGCATTCCAGTCCATGAGGTGAATGGTTAACTCGGAGCGGGTTCTCGATGGAATCACGACGCTGCAGTCCTCGTTGAACACCGGGTTGAGGCTCTTCTTCACGGTCTGCGTGCGGTAGACCTGTGTTCCGTCGACGTCGACGGTGCAGAACGGATCGGACTTGCCGCCGATGTCAGCGGACCTCAAGTTCGAGGCGCTGATGAACTTCAGCTTTAGCATTCCCGTGTCGAACATGGACTCCGAAGGGCCCAAGTCCACCGTTGATGGGATGTAGTCCAGCATGAGCTGGACCTTGTTTCCCTCGAAGCTGACGTCCAGAGGCTTGTTGTAGCACTCGTGCAAGAGGTCCAGGACTCTGAGAGGGGTCGACACCTGGCCCACGATGTCCTTTCTGGACCTCGCTTTGGCCGTCCGGGTGACCCTGATGGTTACGATCGAGTTCCTGAGGTCCCTGATGAACGTCTGGCCTGCGGAAGACGTCAAGTTCTCGCCACTCGACCGGATGGACGTGAATTCGGGGTACGTCCGCTCGTCGAAGAGCATCTGGAGGTAGCAGTTCTTGTGGCTGAACTTTCCACGGAGCACGTTGATGCCCAAGATTCCCGAATTGTGTGCCACCAAGTCCTTGAAGTCGAGCAGCAGTTTCTTGCTGGACTTCAAGCCCTTTCCATTGGAATCTCCCGCGTCGTCCTCATCCACCCACTCGTACTTCTCTGGGTGCTTGGCGTAGTCCTTGAGCATCTCCGCCTGCTTGCCCAACTCCTCTAGGCTCTGCTTCCTGTCCGCGTTGGTCTTCTGCTGCTGCTCGAGGGCCACCTTCTCACGCTGCGAGTAAACGCTCAAGAGCGGGAGGTACACCACCTTGTAGTAGATGTACCCAGAAGGCTTGCCTTTTCTGGAGAGCTGGCCTCTCACGACCTGCGCAGCCGCACCGTCCTTCTGTGCATCGTAGCCGGAGCCAAAGAACCGACGCACGTCGACCGTAAAGCTGCCGACGATCCGGTCGTCCTCCAACTTCTCCACGTCCATGCAGTCGAGCTGAAGCGGCTGGCCCTTGACTCTCACGGGAACGTAGAAGACCTCGTTGAACTTCGGGTTCAAGTTGGAATCGCTCACTTTGGTCCGTGCGTACTCGGTGCCGCTTCTTCCCGTGCGGACCACCACGTACGGGTCGATTGTCCCGATCGTCTCCAAGTTCTTGAGCTGCTCGCACTTCGACACGAGCACCCTGTACGCTCCGAGGGGCGGTTTGAACGCCGTGTTGTCCGCCATCACCACGCGCTCCAGCGGCTTGAACTGCACCCCGAGCACGATTTCGCCCTCGCCGGTCGTGAACGGAACCTTGTAGTCTCCACTGCTGGCGTTGCTGTTGCTCTTGTTGTCGTTGCTGTCGTTGTTGTCGTTGTTGTCGCCGCTCTCGCTGCTGCTGCTGCTGCTGCTGCTGCTGCTGCTGCTGCTGCTGCTGCTGCTGCTACTACTGCTGCTACTACTGCTGCTGTTGTTGTTGTTGTTGTTGTTGTGATTGTTGCCGCTGTTGCTGCTGTTGCTGCCAACGCTCTTGCTGCCACCGCTCTTTCTGCCGTACTTCGCAACAAACTCAGCCACAGAGTCCGCCCTCAACTCGGCGATCGTGGTCAGTCCGTACGACGAAGTGTCGCGGATCGCGATCGCCATTGGGGTGTCCGCTTTTGAACGCACCAACTGCTCGAAGCGGAACCCGTAGTCGGGCTCGTTCGAGTCTTTAACCAGCCGCGACTTCAACACGACGAAGTTCTTGGGGTCCGCCTTGTCGCCGAGGCTGATTTCCGCGTACGTCGAGAGCCGGCCAAGGATGGACCGACGCGTCGATAGGCCCCGCGCCGACTCCACCGACAGCACGAGCACGCCCGAAGGGCTTCTGCTGCTGCTACTGCTCCTCATTGCAAACCAGTGGAAGTCCGCGACCAGCTTTCCGACCGCGTGGTCGTTGCTCTCGAGCTTC
Organism: Brettanomyces anomalus; assembly: GCA_001754015.1. Lineage (NCBI taxonomy): Eukaryota > Fungi > Ascomycota > Pichiomycetes > Pichiales > Pichiaceae > Brettanomyces > Brettanomyces anomalus. Next base: position 187,904 of record MDSB01000014.1, read on the forward strand.
AGCTCCACCATGCTCTGGCGGGGAGATTGGACGAGCGACTCGAGGTCGAACGACGCCTCGGCGAGCTTCCTCGTGTCGACGTCGTCAGTCTTCTCACCGGCGGCAGTCTCCTTCTGGTTCGCGGTCCAGAGCTCGAAGTGCACCTTCTGCGTCACGGCCTCGGCCAATAAGTACTCGAGCTCGTTGAACACCGGTGTACGGGTGCCCGCCTTGACGTCCGTCGTGTAGTGCTTGCCGTTGCTGCTTCCCTCTACCCAGTACTCGAGGTACGGGTTCACGACAGCGGACCTGTCAGAGGTCTTCGAGTACTCGAGGCCCCTGATGCGGAGCCCCACGCACCCGATCGCGCTGGGAACGGCACTTTCCATGATCTGCTGGACGTTGAGGTCCATATGGTTCGGTGCGTACATCATGGGCCGCAAGTTCGAGTCGATCAAGCTCTTAACGAAGGACGAGAGGCCCGGCACCAAGGACATCACGTCGATGCCAAACGTGTTTCCGCCAACGGGCTTCAACGCGTAGTCGATCTCGGGCGGCTCGAGGAACATGATCGACACAACTTCGATGAAGGGGAAAGTCTCGCTGATCTTGAACGTGATCCGCAGCTTTCCCTTGAACGACATGTCCTCCACCAAGACCGGCAACGAGGCGCTCACCATGCCTTTGCCCACCGAGATCCCGAGGGCCACCTTTGGGTCCACCTTCTTGCGCAACTCCTCCTTCGTCATCCCGTCGGTGTCGTTTGGCGTGAACCCGAAGTCCCAGTCCATCCGGTACACGTTTTTCCCGAGCTTCGTGTACGCCCGGATGCTGTCCACCCGTGGCGCCTTCGAGCCCAACGTGAACTCGTCAAGCGAGAGCTTCTTGATCGGCGTGGGAGGCTCCACGTCCTTCAACACGTTGTTCGCCTGCGTGATCACCAACTCGCTCAACGCCGGCATGTAGATCACCCAGAACTTTGCGAGGAAGCTGTTGAGCCAGTCCATGCTCTCGATCCGCGAGTCGAGCGACTCCGACGCTGACACCCGCTGCATGTCGTCCCGCAAATTCGTGTTGAAACGCCTCATCTCTGCCCGGTATATCGTCCAGCAGAACAACATCACGCCAATCAGCGCGAAGAACCCGCCGCCGACGTACCCGGCAGCCCATGCGAACATCGTCGTGCCCACGGCCAACACCGTGTTCCAGTAAACATCGCTGTAGTACTTCTCAGAGATGTATTTCTGGATCGCGTGGCCAACATTGCCCGAGGTGAGCGAACGCAACTCGTCCGTCGACGGAGGGTTTTTGGCATCGACGTAGAACCCGATCTTCTCCCAGGGGAAGTCCACTTTTCCCGCCGCTGGCACAAACTCGCCCGTTGCCTTCTCCGTCATCGTTGTTTTCTCCGGCTTTGGCTTTTTGCTTTTTCCACTCTTCGCCGGTGCCCTTTTCGCCTCCTGCTCCACGGGCTTCTTCTTGTCGCTCATATCCCTCGGCTTGATCATGTTTATGTTTCTGCCACTTGTGATGCCCACGTTCGCATCGTCCTGGTTGCTTCCCCCAATGATGTTCTTCACAGCCTCTTTTTTCCTCTGTGCATCCTTTGATATCTCGTCCCTAGCAGCGTCGATTTCCGCTGTTCCTTTCCGGAACTTTGTACCGCCAAACTGTTCGCATGTGAGTGTGTTAGTATGGAGAACAAGAGAATTTGCAATGAAGCTGCAAAGAATCTGCAAAGAAACTGTTGAGAAAAGGCAGAAAACCCGCAAAGAAATTGCAAAAAAGTTGCAAAACATCCGCAGAGTTGTTGCTTGTCCCTTTAAATTGCGTGAGGCTGCCGTCTTTTCTTCCCACCCCTTTTTTTTCTGCAATGCCTAAATTGCATTCTCGCCAGCCCGCTCCGCAAACAAACTTACGATAGTCATGCTAGTAATAAAGCCAATTGAGTACTCTGATTCGCCAATTGGTCTTGGTCTATATGGGAATGGTCAGAATTGCGCAAGTGCTGAAAAGTAAAGAAAGAGAAAAGGAGAGGTAGGGACAATTTTAACAGAAGGAGCGATACAGAAGCAAAAAAAAAAAAACATAATAAAAAAAAAAGCTCGAGCAAAATGGACAAGAAAAAAATTGAGGTAGGTGGCTGATCGAACAGACAGACATAAAAAACTTCTCGGCAAATGAGGAACAAACGCAAGCAGAAAGTTTTTCGTTGGCTTATTGATGCAGTGAAGTAAAACGAACAATGAGGTGAACCCTGAGGAAGTTACGTAAACATTTGCGAGAAGCTTGGAGTGAGGAGGGAAAGCTTAGGAAAGCAAGATAGCAGAAATAAGAGGTTGATACAGCAAGCGTACGAGATACTTGTATGATTGTTTCGATTGCTTCTATTATTCCATGATTTGATCATTTTATCTTTATCTATCATTTTATCTTAATCTATCATTCTATCTTTATCTATCATTCTATCTTTATCTATCATTCTATCTTCTTTATCTATCATTTCCACTTGAAACATTTTACCATTTTCAAATTTATCATTTGCTCTAAATTTATTCATTTGCTCTAAAATTATCGTCCTCTAAAATTATCGTTTCCTCTAGAGTGATCATTTTTTCAAGGTTATCATTTCCTCTAGAGTTATCATTTCCTAAAGTTATCAATTCCGAAAGTTACCATTTTCACCAAATTCACCATTTCCCTGTTTTTCACACTTTCTGTTTTTCACATTTCCCATTCCAATGTTCTGCCTTCATACTTTGTACAGTTCAGCAATATCTTACAAGCAATCCTTACTTGTGCGTCTCTATATTATTTACTCACCTATTAATCGCTATGTAGTTGAGCCGAGTCGAAATTTTCCCAGCCTCGCGCTTTGATCGGCATCTGCCTTTCTGTGCTTTCTTTTAATCGGCATCTGTCTGTCTTGCTTCCTTTCATCAGCTCTCTTCTACGCATATCTTCCTACTTTTTCTCGTCAAGCGGTCCGGCGTTAGCTCATAACACCCATCCATCACTCATACAGCCTATTTGGCTCGTGCCACACTCTTGCCCATGCTCTTAGCCATAACTTGCTGCTTACGTAAAATATCGCACCAACGCGCTTTATCGATAAACTGGGCAAGTTCGGTTAGCAAAATGGGAGTGAAGTCCCCACCGACACGTCCCACACTCTGTGAGCAATAGATGAGCTGAAAGAACAGGCCGTCTGTGGCAGTACCGGCGGGAAGAAGCGGGATTTGCTGCCTGAAAATTGCACATAGCTGCAAGATCAACGCTTTCACAAACGAATAGATGAGAAGCTGCATTTTCCGGCCAGAATCACCATCTGGCGTGCCGAATATGGACTGGAAAGTCAGTATGTTGAGGAAGCAATGCTCACGCAGCACCTCGATACACCGTTTGAGGTATTTTTCGCGTGTGTTGGCCTTGCAGAGTGGCTTTAGCACTTCTAGCTCGCCGATGATGAACTGATAGCGCGACTTTAAGAGAATCCGCTCAAGTATCTCGTCGTCCATCCGGCTGAACTGGCTGTGGTCCGCTTCCGTGTCGTTTCTCTGCTGGAATGGGGCAATCCGCCTCAAGTATGTGATGATCTTTACAATATGGCTTTGCTTCAAGTCCGTGTTGAGTAGCCGGACTAAGCTGACGATCATCGTGTGAATCTCGCGCTTGAGCTCTTTCTCGACACACTTGATGAGCGACACTCCGGGGTACCACGTCGAAAGCTGTCGCACATACGATGCAATTTCAACGCATTCCCCGTAATGTCCACTTCGAACACACACGCTTGCCAAAGTCGGCAATTCAAGGACATCCATGATTCTGTCCATATCGTATAATATTGCCGACGGTGATTTGTTTGTCGATTCCGCATCCTGAGTGCCTGCCGTGCCGCTGTATGTGTCTCTGCCTGCTTGGTCCGCTTTAGAGCCATTTTTGTGCCATATCCGCTGGCCCTGCCGTTTGTGCTGCTTCAAAATGCTCTTCCATGTCTCCGTGTCCGCCGGCTGCACCGCCTCCGACATTTTGGTGCCCTTGCCATCCACGGTTTCGCCTGTTTCTGCACCATTGCCCTCAAAGTTCTCGGGAACAGTCTCGCTATCTTGGCCTTGGTTATCCACCAGCATCTGGTTGCAACGGTCCACCGTTTCGCTCGTAAACTGCCCCTCGCACTCCTTGTACGTCTCGCTGCCCTTTAGCACCAAGTTGAGGTTCTGGTACACCTCGTTTCGTATCGATCTGTCGACCGAGTGCTGCTGTGAGTCCAACTCGGCAATTCTCTCCACAATGCTCTCACTAGTGGCCCCAGAATCCTGCGACGGCCGAATACTTGCTGACAGCAAAGCCTCTGGGTCTCCATCTTCGTCTAAAAGTCCCTTTAGAAACTCAATTCCGCCTGCTTTTGCCTCGCTATCCGTACCAATCTTTGCCTGTAGGTCATCCGGCACTCCTTCAAGAAGAGACTCAAGCAAAAGAACCGTTGCATCTGTCATCTCAATTGCTCCGTTGCCTATTTCTAAGTCGTCGTCGCCGCCTTTGCTGGTTCTGCTTATATGTGGTATGGCCGCAGTTTTTTTTTATTTGGAGGAACAGAACATTTTTATACATGTCATGGCTTTACGATTGGAGCTTACTTACATTTAAATCTTCGCTCACTTTTTTTTTTGTTACCATTTCCTTCTGTCTATTTTTTTATTTTTTTTTGCTGTCATCTCTTCTTCACACACTTTTTCCCCCTATCTCGCACTGCCTACCGGCTTTATCCTGCAAACTTCTGTCTCCTCTTTCTACACACACCTCCTCATTTAATCTGCCCTATTGTGCTCAATTTTAGTCAGTTAGGATCAGCTTCCAACCGTTGGGCCCATCTAGAAAGCTTTCTTCAACCTTATTCGGTGCATTTGTGCCCCCTTCCCCTCTTTCTTACTTAGCCGCCAGTGATCGACCTCTGCCGACGCGTCTGTCACCTCAGGGTCCCAGCGAGATTTTAACTTTCCCGTCTTTTTGAGCAGCAAAAAAAAAGGTCAGAAATTAGACGCACCAGAAAAAGCAGTCAGTGAGCCAACTCCACTTTCTATCTTTCAAACTCCAGACTAAATTGCACAAGCCAGGCTCGAAACAGGTTTCCGACCAAACAAGACACACAATGGAAGGACTCTACTTTAACATAGAAGGCGGATACTTGGAAGGAGTGGTGCGTGGTTACCGAAATGGGCTCCTTACCTCGTCGCAGTATGTAAACCTAACGCAGTGCGATAATTTGGAAGACCTCAAGTTGCAGCTGTCGGCCACCGAATACGGCAACTTTCTGTCGGATGTTTCTGGCAAGCTGTCGACGTCGGTGTTGGAGCAGAAGCTGAGCGAAAACCTCGTGAAGCAGTTCCGGTATTTGAGGGCCCAGGCCTCGGATCCGCTATCCAAGCTTATGGACTACATTACATACGGCTATATGATTGATAACGTGGCCTTGATGATCACGGGAACGATCCACGAGCGGGACCGGTCCGAGATCCTTGAGCGGTGCCATCCTTTGGGCTGGTTCGACACGCTTCCAACGCTTTCTGTGGCCACCGATATCGAGTCTTTGTACGAGACCGTTCTAGTGGACACACCGTTGGCCCCATACTTCCACAACTGCTTCTCTGTGGACGACTTGGATGACACCAACATCGAGATCATCCGGAACACCTTGTACAAGGCCTACTTGGAGGACTTCTACGAGTTTTCCAAGACCCTTTCAAGCCCATCCAGTGAGGTGATGCAACGTTTGCTCTCGTTTGAGGCCGATAAGAGGGCAATTAACATCTGCGTCAACTCGCTCGACACGGATTTAACTGCAGAGGACAAGCTCAAGATGCTGCCGGCACTTGGGAAGTTGTCTTCTCCCGGTTTCCAGCACGATTTGGCCCATGCCGATGACCTGGAGCAGCTCAAGGTCACTGTTACTTCTGTGCTTGAGTTCCGGGACTTTTTCGACGAGTCCAACGGCAAAACGCTAGAAGACCGCTTCTACGAGTATGAGATGTCTCTTTGCAAGAACGCCTTTACTCAGCAATTCACATATTCGACGGTTTGGGCGTTTGTGAGATCCAAGGAGCAGGAAATCCGGAATATCACGTGGATCGCCGAGTGCATTGCCCAAAACCAGAAGGATCGCATCAACAACTACATAGCGGTGTATTAAGTTAAGTAGACAACTTTAAAAAATCAGTTACCTCTTCTTTCTTTTGTAAGCGTACATATAGATGTATATTAAGTTAAGTAGACGACCCTAAAAAATCAATTACCCTTCCTTTCTTCTTTTTGTTAGCATATATATATATGTTCATATTTGTATACGTGTAGCTCGTTTTAGTTTCTTCTATTATACAAGCGTGGAATCCCTCCCGTCCCCGCCTGTGTCGGTGTAATTTCCAGAATGGGGTTTCTTAGCTCCGTGTCCCAAGCTGGAGCCTGCCCGTTATACAGATGCATTGGTCTGCGGCACCCGTTAGATAAGCGCACTTCTCCCCGTCACGGTAACTCATGAGCGCAGGCTGCGCTTCCCCGCGGTACATGTCGATCAAAGGGCATTGTCCGATGCCAAGGGTGCGCAAGCTCCTGGAGTTCGAAGCAAGCAAATACACCCCCTCGCGCGTGACCTGCGCGCACCCTGTAAGCGTCAAGTTCGTCAAATGGCGCATTGAAAAGACGTGCACAAGCGACTTATCGCTGACTGCGTTTCCACAGAATGACAAGTTTAGATCGCTCAGATTCTTGCAGAAATAGCTCAAGATAGGAAGCGCATCTTGGGAGAGGTTGCAACAAAAAGTGAGATCAAGAGAAGTTAGGTTGCGGCATGCGGCGGCCACTGCGGAGAGTGCGCTATCTGTAATGGAGGCGCAGTCCCGAAGAACGATCTCGCGCACATTCGGAAACCATGCGGCGCACCAATCGCAGTAACCCAAGTTAGTAATTGCGGAACAGCGGGCAAGCTTGAGTTTACTGAGATGTGGATTCCGCCATTTCGCAAGGCGCAACATCGTCTTATCGGTGACTCGTTTGCAGTAAGAAAGATTTAAGTCTTCTAAAAGCGGACAATGCGAAATGATTTGGCTCACAACTTTGTCTGTGACACCTGCGCAGTTGCCTAGATCGAGTTGGCGCACCTTGCCGCACGCGCTGGCGCATAAATCCATTAGCGCACAGGGTGAAAGATTCCAGTTGTCGCATAACGAAAGCCGCTCTAAGTTGCCGCCCTGCGCCATAGTGCGCATTGCCGGATAAAATGAGCGGTCTGTGATGTGGTAGCAGCCCGAGAGGTCGATGGCGCAAGGGCGGTTCCCCGCAAGCCGCGCAACGGACACAAATGTCTTATCGTCCAAAACGCGCGCAAGTGGGCGGAAATCAAGCACATTGAACAATCTCTCAGAGCTCCTTATAAGTCTATTCCAGTGCTTTGACACCCGGATACATCTCACGAGGTCACTGAGGTCCAAACGGGCAAAAATCTTCACCATTACGCATTCAGGGAAAACGCGATTGGAGACGAGAAGCTTCTCGGGCGGGCCGGCGCACTTGCGCTTCGAGATAAGCGCCATGGGGTGCGGATATGTGCAAGGATATGCGCTGCCGCTGCATTCGCTGCCGCCGCCGCTGCCGCCATTCTTCATCATATTCTTGACCAGCCCGCTTCTTTGAAAAGCAAAATACTTCAAATCCTCGTACGCCTCCGGAAAGCTCGAAAGTATCGCATCCAAATCGGCAGCGCACACCTTCAGGACCTCGCTGGCAGTCACTGTGCGAATGGACTCGAGGCGCTGGGGCCGAGATCCCGGCGGAAAGCACAGGTACTCGATTTCGCCAACATGCTGGCCAGGGCCGAGGCGCGAGATCGGCCGCGCAAGCATGTCCGCATGGCGCGTATCGGTCTCTCTGCCGTAAAAGGCCTCCGCTATGCCAGTAACAATGAAAAACACATCGCGGCCAACGTCACCCCTGCGGATGATGTACTCGTGCGGCCGGTAGGCCCTGAACACAGCCTTCCGCGCCAGCTTGCGCAGCACCCCCTGCGGCACCCGCCGGAACAGCGCCAGCGAGCACATGAACCTGTGCGCAATGTCGATGTGCCGACATCCGTTCACCACCCACTTCCTCTGCACCTCTACAACAAGCCTCACCAAGAACTCAGGGAACTTCTCAAAAATCCTCGCCAACCTTTCCCTCGTCAATCCGCCCACCACCAATTCACTGCGGGCCACCACGTCGACCTCCCACCGGCCTTTGACGAAGAAGTTCGGCTCTCCGAATAAGCCCCCTTCGCCAAGCTCGCCGTGCACCTCCTCTCCGGCTTTGGACAGCATGGTAAGCCGCGCACTGCCTTGCAAGATCCAGTGTAAGGACGTGTTCGTGCACCCCTTTCTGAGCACGAACTCCTCTGCCTTGTACCTTGACACCTGCATGTTGCCGCTTAGCTCCTCGAGGAAGCCCTCCGGCACGTCCGGCCTGGCCATGCTGTGCCTGAGCCGGGAGAGCACGTCCCTTTGGGACATTTCCAGAATGTCTCCGGCCCCTGTTGGTGTAGATGTGTCTGTTTTTGGCACTGCTGGCACTGTTGGCACTGCTGGCACCTCTACAACCTCTTGAGAGGCACCCATGCAATGCACACCCCGGCATGCGTGATCAAAAGCCTGCAGCGGGTCGGCCAAATGCGGGAGATAGTCCTTCTTTTGGCCGATCTTCAGAAATGGCAGCTTTTTTGCCGGGGCCTGGGTTCGAATGGTGGGCTTCTGGCTCCGTTTCTTCTCACTTCTTCTCATCCGGCCAGACTCTGCCTCCAGCAACCGCATCTCCAGCTCCTCCCTCTTGAACTCGCTCATCAGATTGATCTTCCGCTTGTGCGTTTTCCGTTTCGAGAGCTCCTGCTTCCCTATATGGCCTCTTTTGCTCATGGAACGGGGAATTTTGCTCGGCCCGATGCTTCGTGCCAAGGTTGTTCCTTCTAACTTTTCTTTCAACATGATTGGAGGTATGAGTTTGTCACTCTGATTATGTTTATCACTTCACTGTTTATCAATATGTTTATCACTTCACTGCTTATAACTTTGCAATAGTGTAGCTATTTACTGTTTCAATTAGCACTATGTCAACCACTCCTTAGTATCTATTAATATGTTTATCTCTATGTTTATCTCTATGTTTATCCCTGTGTTTATCCCTGTGTTTCCCTGTGTTTCCTCGTGTTTCCTCGTGTTTCCCTGTGTTTATCACTTTATTCTTAGATCTCTATATTAGCACTCTGTCTGAACACTCTATCTTAGCACTCAGATCTTCCCATTCACAAGATTCTCGTTTTCGGCCAATTGTAATTATATCACAAGTTCCTGCAATGCAAGCCGTTTCAAAACTCAAAGCTGTCTGCCTATTGATTGTTCCGCCTTACTAAATCGGCGTCCCAGAATATGTGGCAAACCTTACGATTCTCTTGATGTGCTCTCCCCTGACAAGATCTCGCCCACTGGAATGTTGTGTGTGTGTGTTATGTTTTATTATACTCTGTTGTGTTATTCAACGTTTATTTCGGAAATTGCAGACCGGCACGGATTTCAGCCTGCACGTTCATACAAAGGATGATGAAAATCAAAAAGGACACTAGCTTGAAGCAGAGGCTTCAAAATGCAAACACACAAGGCAAACAATGACGTGAAATTTGCTTCTTATATGTGTTACCGGAAAATGTACTTGGTTGGGTACTAGCGAAAAAGTTGTGACGTGAGATACAGGTAATCTCCAAGAAAAACGGTGCAAAAAATATTGGGTTCTTAAATTAACTTAATGCACTGCAACAATGCAGGATGCGGCCTCCTTAAAAAATTATTGCAAAGCTACAATCCACATTCCCTCCTCAGTGGGCTTCGACAGTTCTGGTTGTTTTCTTTGCATTGTCGCTTTGACCCAAATAGGACCAGAGAAAAAATACGGGATGGCCCAAAAAAAAGAAAGAAAATTTTGGCAAGAGGTGAATAAATCCAGAAGAGTATCGGCCGAAATCGATTAAGAGATCACACTTTTTTTTTCTCTCCCGCAGTAATGCAGTCTGGCTTGATGTGGCATTCAGAAGAGTTCTTCCTGAACAATGCACTCACACAGGGAAAGAACCAAAGAATCCTGGTTGACTTTTATTTTTCTACTATGTTTTTATTATTTCTTGCCTGTGCTTGTTTCCATTCTTATTCTTATTTTTATTCCTGTACTTATTCTTATTCTTTTTCTTGTACTTATTCTTATTCTTATTCTTATTCTTATTCTTGTACTTGTTCTTATTCTTATTCTTTTCTTTTTCTTTTCCTCTTCTTTTCCTCTTCTTTTCTTCTTCTTTTCCTCTTCTTTTCCTCTTCTTTTCCTCTTCTTTTCCTCTTCTTTTCCTCTTCTTTTCCTCTTCTTTTCCTCTTCTTTTCCTCTTCTTTTCCTCTTCTTTTCCTCTTCTTTTCCTCTTCTTTTCCTCTTCTTTTCCTCTTCTTTTCCTCTTCTTTTCCTCTTCTTTTCCTCTTCTTTTCCTCTTCTTTTCCTCTTCTTTTCCTCTTCTTTTCCTCTTCTTTTCCTCTTCTTTTCCTCTTCTTTTCCTCTTCTTCTTCTTGGTACTACTGCTACCGCTTGTGCTTTAAGCAATTAATACCGTGTTTTTCTAATATGTTGTTTTATTGCTGCTTTCTTTATTTCTCTTCCTTGATTCCCCTCCTTCTAAATTCCCACCTCATCACTCAACCTTAACTGAAAGAACATAGCGAGAACAAGCAAACGATCAGTTTCAACGTGCTCGAAAACCAAACGATTATCGCTGTTCGGTACTATCGTAATAAGGTTTGCCGTCATTAATACCCATCTACCCACTACCCACGTCATACTCCTCTTGACAATACGGAAAACAATCTTTATATGGGGCTAGTGGCTCTATCGCAGATCCACCCGTGATTTCTTATTCATTATCATGCTTCATTTTTTGTTTTTATTTCTCACTTTTTTGCAAGCGCCAATTCTTATTCATGCAGCAGTCATGTCCGATCAAGAAAAATAGAAAATAATGAAAAAATGATGCAAAAATGATGCAAAACAAGAAATAAAAAGTAAAAATTGAAAAAAAGTAAAAATTAAAAATCAAAAAATGATAAAGGAATAAGCGAAAAAAAAAAAAACTGTGTATGTGTGGTGATCACCAAATTCTTAGTCTATAGTAGCATGTATAACAAATCGGAATAAAGACATGAAAATTTTGTGACCAGGTTCGTTCACTTGAACTCCACCAAATTGCTCCAATATGAATCAACCCCTTCCGTAAAAACGGGATTCTCAATGTACTCCCCAGACCTAAACTCGACCGGACAAGCACTATTTTCTACCACATTCCGTATGTAAACCGTGTTAAACAGATTCACTAGCTCTGTTCCCAACTCCCGGCATTGCATGTCCGTCACCACGATCATCTTGAGCCCGGTTAGTGTCTCGTACAAATGGCACTTGTAATTAAGAGTCGCAAAAGTCCGCACGCGGTTGCCGTTGTTGAGGATGTTCGAGTCGAACGACGCGTCGCCGTCCGTCGTTGCCCCTGCCCCTGCCCCGTTTCTTGTTATCGAGTTGGCTATTTTCCTCAACGAGAAGCATATTCCAAACAAAAACTTCGATACGTTGTCCTCATTCCGCTTGTTCACCGTTCCTGGAAATGCTCCTGTACTATTCTGCGCCCCCACACCTGAATTCTCGCTTGTACTTATCGTTCTCGTGCTGTTTATCGAAACGCTAGCTGTTCTTTGTGCGTGGGCCGTTTTGTTCGAGTGTGCATACTCTCGGCTGTAGATGCAGTTGCAATGCCTGTCGTATATCCAAAACGAGTATATGGTCATCCTGTTTGTTCCGTAATTTGCTCTTAATCTGTCTCTTTTAGCTGCCATATCCCAGTACTACATTCTGTTCTGTTGCCGATCTGGGGCCAACTTTTCGGGCCTCACCACAAAGATTTCATGTCGGTGCTTGTGGTGTAGGGGTGTGTTTGTTGTATCAAATTACTGTTTTTGGTTGCACTTCTAGGGACTTGGGCTTTGAGTTTGTCAGAGCAATAGAGTTCTCGTCAACGAGGATTCTGTTGTTATTGTTGTTATTGTTGTTTTGCTGTTAACTATATAAAGTGAAATTATTCTCCTGTGCGTAAATTCTTCTGTACATTTTGCCTGGTGTACTTCAATAAATTATCGAATACTCTATTGAATATCGTACTATTAACTCTAGCAAATCACGTTATGTGCTGACGTACTTCCATAGTATCTGCAGTTACAGTAAAGAAGCAGTACTTATGACTGTGTGAAATGCTTGAATCTACTTTAAACTTGTGTCCTGGATTTGAGTGAGTCGATAAATGAGCAAACTTGGACCTGTTTGATTGTTCCTAAGCTTTTGCAGTCGTAAAGGTTCTGTCGGAAAATAAAGCTATAATACTTGGGTTTAAACCAATCCTAGAGCAAGTAGATAGAATTTTCCATATTTGTTGGAAATAGGCCTATAGTTATCTACGTATGGCCGTTGTCTATGGTTGATAGTTACCGTGTTAAAGTTAATGTTAGCAGATTTAATATAGTATTGAATGGACACTACCTCCTTGCCATTTCAAAGCTTGGCCTATAGCTGAGTCTTGCTGCTCTGCTAACAGTTTCTCATAAATGAAGAAGTGTAACAGATCCCCCTTTGGAATTGCCTACTAAAGTAACTCCTGGAAAGCTGCACAATTAGTTCGCCTTCACACTTTCATGATTGCTTTCTTTATCTGTTTGTCTTTACTATTCTAGCATTGCCTTCACTCTTTATAGCTCCCAAAATCCTAAATGCATGAATATTGAACCAAAAATTACATAAAAACAGGGCACAACTTCCAAGAGCCATGCAAATACAATTATATAAGTACACCTGTAACAGAGCTATCTTATACACTCTAAATTTCTACTCATACTTCTTTACACCAGAAAGCCTGCTCTGTAGATTAATTGGTTGTCAAAATACCTTTCACTTTGCTTTTTATTACTCTTTTCTCCTGTTATCATTTATGCTTTTTTTCCTTCTGTTCTTTTACTTTCTATAGTCTTTGGACTATTAATAAACTCGACCAGTTAAAAATATATTTTAAAGGAATAATCAGGTTTACTTAGGATTATTGTTGGTATCTTTATAACATAAAGGATTGCCAATTAATATTACACAACATTGTTTGCTAGTTTTACTTCTATTTGAGGACCTAAGATAAATAACCTTAGAAAATTCATTTACTCTTTAACCTGGCGGAAATCAATACAAATTTCCACCGTTTCCAAAAAAAGAACGTCCGTTACATGGCAGCATCGGCTATTGAATCGATTCACTGAGAAATGACCGCAGTAAACAACCAGATTGAACAGATCTTGAAGGAACAGGAAAGAAGGTCTGCTAAACTCTATGAGAGCATTCACGACTTGATATCACAGACTCAATCCAGCATTGCAAGAGATAACTTCATTGACTCATGGCTATTTATTCCTGAACGTTACAATGGAAGGGATGACCCGTTGGCAGCCAATACTTATGTGCACAAAATTGAGGGGTATTTGAGCTTGAATGAGTATGATAACGAAAGAAAGGTCAATATATTTGGATCTAGACTCTCGGGTGTTGCAGGTTTTTGGTTCACTAATGTTGTGAGGGAATGCCCTAATATTGGGTATGAACTTCTAGTTTCAAAGTTCCGTCTTCGTTTCATTCCTGCTCATTGGGAAAGTAAGTTCACCGCTGTAAAATATAAGCATAGAGACGTAGTTGAGAATGCGTGAAGTAAAAAGCTTGCGCTTTATGTTTAATGGTGGTTCGACTCGTAAAATTTTATTACAATGACTGTGTTTGTTGTGAGAACCCGGTTGTCAGTACTGTTTTGACATATCATGATTAGCTGTAAGTAACATTGTTAGTTGAAAGTTACAGTAGAAAGAGCTTCACACTGTTGCAGTTCCTTCTTCTGGTATTTTATTTTATATTTGGTTTTAATATTATTGGTGTTTAAGCTGGTCTTACCAGAGTTAATAGTATGTTTAATAATGTTTGAGATGTCACTTTATATAACGGTACTTCTGCTTGTAAGACAGCAAAATAGTCACTAACCTCTTGCCAGACCAACTCCATTGCTTGATGCTAGTACTCTTTCATAACTAAAGACAGGATAATCCCTAAAATGATGCTTGTGAAAAGAGACGACGAAGTAATTTCCAGTTCTGGTTTGGTATTATCTCTTGAAAATAGTTACTGTAAGCAAGAAGTAGTATGCAGATGACACGAATCTTTATATGAAGGTAGAAGTTTTAAATGTATAATACAAATTCTGATGCATCACCGAAACTCTTAGCTTCCTATCTCGATTCAAATTATATAAATGCTGGTTTTCATCTCAATCCACATACCGCCTTTACTCTACAATCTCTCAAACATTTTCTCGCATAGTTATACATTTCAATATAAGTTTATTAGGCCCAAGGCATTGCACACAAGCCAGGAAATGGGTCAAGCGACAACACTAAGTCTTTCCTACATATAAGAGCGGGGCCAAAAGCATCGATCCTCCTACAAGTCAAGCAAATCAAACGAATCGCCTTTCGATTGGCCTCCAGCTGGTTGCTGTGGCTTGGTTGCAGTTTGAGCCTGCTGCGCGTGCTGGAAGTTGTTCTTCTGGGGCTGAGTGGCCTGTGCAGACTGCCAGCTTGAGTGCGAGCCAGAGCTGTTGTTTCCAGATGGGGCAGATGCCTTGGCAGAGACCAAGAGTGAGCCAAAGATATCGTCCTGCTTCTTTGGCACGCTCTTCTGAGGCTGGGCCGACGAGTTGCTTGTTGAGGCGGTGCCAAAGTCGGAGAAAAGCGGCTGTGAGCTCTGGCCAGGCTGTGAAACGCTTCCCGGGTTGCTCCTGGCAGGAGTGCTGTACGAAGCAGCCAAAATATCCGCAAGTCCCCGCTCTCCTTGTGCTGAAGCCGTGGTGTTGCTGGCTGGGGCCGACTGGAAGTCGTCAAAGTCATCATCAAAGTCGTCATCGTTGTCCTGTTTCTTGTTACTGCTTGCAGCGGGTGCCTTCTTGCCCGATTCAGGCACCTGGTACTCGGCAGTCTGCTCGTCGTCGAAAGTGACCAAGTCCGGAGCCGCGTTTGTGGACGCACCTGCCGTGGCACTTACCCTCGTCGTCTTCACGGTCGGACGGCCCGATTTGGCACTGGAAGAGTGCCTGGAGTGACGTCTTGCCGCTTCATATGAGGTGTAGTGCTGTTCGGCAGCAGTATCGCCCAATCTACGCCCGTAAACGCCGCCGTCGCCGAATATTCTGGTCTCGTAGGCGTCGCCGTCGGAGAAGTCGGACCCGTGGCCCGCACGTCCAGAGGCAGAGCCTGAAGAGTATGTGTTTGAAGAAACAGCGCCGAACTTCTTGGCGTTGGTCTTTGCCTTTCTGCGCTCCTGCCTGATCCGGGCCTCGTCCCCAAGCAACACGGACAATTCCCTGGCCCTGTTCCTCACGTTGATGCCCTGGTCAACGCCCTTGGAGTCGATGTAGTGGAACGACTTGAGCATCGAGACCAAGTTCACGTTGGCCCTTGCATCGTCAACAAATCTCTCGGATCCGTGCTTCACCAAGTACTCCATCAACTGCAACGCCTTGTATATCTGCCTCCACTCGTGTGCCGACTTCTCCGTGAATCTCCGGAAGATCATGTTGCATATTTCCTCTCTGTCCTTGTAGTTGAACGTTCCCCTTGCTATTTCCGCCATCCGGGAAGACGAGGCTCCCCATGGCTCATTATTCGTCGCCTCACGCACTTTTGCCTCCATATCACTCAGATTGAGCACCGCATTCTGTGCCTTCCGGACGTAGTGCTTCACCTCATAGAGCGAGAGGTTGTTTATTGTCTTTGAAAGTGAATCCATGTGTTGTCCTTGTCCTTTCCCACCTTTGATGCTCTCTATTCTTATCGTGTCTATTTAATCTGCTCTGCTAGTCGTCCAGCCCTGAAAACAGTCCTTTGCTTCTTTAGCAGCTTTTTGTGTTTTTCCCCCACTTTATCTCGTCCTCGTGCAAAAAATTAATGGCTTGTACAATATACAAAGTGGATCTGCCCTCAATTCTAAATGTTCTGTGGATCTCCTCCTCCTCCTGCTGTAACCCAATTGGCTGTTTCGAGAAATCACCCAAAAAAATTAAACTTTACCAGAATGTTTTCAAGCCTGCCCGAGATTATCAGCGGTTATTTTCGTCGATCGTCTGGTCGGTGCAATGGTTTCCCTCTGGCTTATCGCCATGAGTATCTACACTATATAAAAGCAATCAGCCGCAAACGCGTTACCTTTAACTTCTATATACTTCTACATATTCAATTCATGCTTATTTACTTGACTTCTTTCTAACTTATTTGATTCTTATTTGATACCTTCTCTTTCTTCTCAGTTATTACCTACCTATTATTTATTTCACACGTCTCAATTTCATTACTCGGAGAAAAAAATTACCACTTGCCAACCGTTTCTTCCGTTCCACCTTTATTTTCTGTTTTTTTAATTTTTCTCCCAAATCCACATCCTCAGACTCGCCATGTGTTGTGGCGCAGTATATCTTTAATTGTTGCATCCTTGCACCAAATGCAGCTGGAAAGATTCATCCCCGGGCTGTCCCGGGAAGAAAAACCCTATAGCACACCTCGCGCCTCACACATTCAGTCAGTGGCCCTGAAAAAAAAATTCACACTATGAGGAATGGGTGAGGGTGTAGATCTTGGTGCTAGTCTATAGGAATCAGGGCATCGTTTACATTTGGCCAGTAAACTTAGAAGGTGGTGGCTTTAAACCAAGATTTATTTGTATTATTAAGATTCAAAATGGTAAGTGGATACTGGGTGGCTTTTCAGAGGCTAAAAGCTTTTGAAATTGGGAGTTCGGAGGGCCGACTTAGTTCAAAGCATCAATTGTGGATGATTTAACGAATTACGTACTAACTATGACATTCAGGCTTCAAAAATATACGCACAAGAAACTGCCCGTCCTAAGAACACCAGAAAGGCCGTTAGACCTCACAAATTGAGAGCCAGCTTGGTTCCAGGTACAGTTCTGATCATTTTGGCAGGAAGGTTTAGAGGAAAGAGAGTTGTTTACCTCAAGAACTTAGAGGACAGCACACTTCTAGTCACAGGACCATTCAAGGTCAACGGTGTTCCATTAAGAAGGGTCAACTCGAGGTTCGTCATTGCCACAAAGACCAAGATCAACGTTTCATCGCTAGATCTTTCCAGATTCGATGTTCCATACTTCGCCAGAGAGAAGAAGTCGAAAAAGAGCCACAAATCAGAGAAAGACTTCTTCGATGAAGCCGGAGAAAAGAAGGAGATCAAGGCTGAGCGTATCAATGACCAGAAGATCGTTGACAAGTCTTTGATTGCCGAAATAAAAAAGACTCCATTGCTCAAGCAATATCTTGCATCTTCGTTCTCTTTGAAGCACGGTGACAAGCCACACGCAATGGTTTTCTAAGTAAGGGTGATCTTTCTGTCTTTTATAGGGGCAATCTAGAATTTGGTACTTTGTTAATATACATCCAGGTATGATGCCACGTTAGGCTTCGTTTAGTATGCTTTTTTCTTTCTCCCTTGATTTGTACTGTAGTGTTTGGAGGTTTATTTGGCTGTATTGTTTACTTCTTTAGGTTGTACATGATGTCAGTGAAGGAAAGTAGCTATTTGTAGAGGTCTCTGTGTCAAATTACTTGTATATGCTGTGTTGATGGAAAACGTTCAAAGTGAGGTCGATCGACTTGCGATGATAAGACGATACTTTTGCATCGGGGTGAAACTTTTTTTTTACCAGCTTGAAAATTTTAACCTTTAAATCCTGGATTTTCTGCCAGTCTGCATTCCATAAAACTACTACCGTTACGTTTTCTTCTGTTCAACCAGCGATATTAGATAGACTCAAAGGTTTGAATATCCCAGCCTGTTCAAGATGACCGAATTCGCACCAATCTCAGGATACTACCAGACTCTTAAGCCTTTTGATCCAAGGCCATGCCAAACACCAGAGTATCCAATAACAGTTCAGCTTACATTGGCTGCAATTGATCCAGAGCCTGTTGATGATGACGAGCAGCCAACAACTTTGAGATTATTGAAGAAAAGAGATTTGTTTGAGGTTGTTGATACTGAGGATGAGGATGAGGATGAGGATGATGAAGAGGAGGAGGAGGAGGATGAAAAAAAGAAGGGTAAGAAGTCTGTTAAAGGAAAGAAGAAGGCCAAGAGTGAAGAAAAGGAGGATGATGATGACGATGACGATGACGATGACGATGATGAGGAGATTGATGAGGAGAAGGAGATGGACGAAGAGATTGAAGAGCACATTATCTGTACCCTTTCACCAAAGACTCAATATCAACAAGTGCTCAACCTCACAATATTGCCAAACGAGGAAGTCTTTTTCGTTGCCACTGGTTCATATACACTCCATCTATCCGGAAACTATGTGGACAATCCAGATGATTTAGAGGATGACGACTTTTCTTCGGACGAAGAAGATGATGATGATGATGATGATCCAGACTACGTCGAAAAAGATGAGGATGAAGACGAAGAAGGTGACATCATAGAAGAAGGAGAGGATGATTTCGATCTGGACAAGCTTGAGAATGTGGACAATGTTGAGAAGGAGATCGAGAACTTGGTGAAGAAGGAGCAGGGAAAGAAACAGTCGGGAAAAAAGAGAAAGGCCGAGGAGAAAGACACCGAGAAGAAAAGCAAGAAGGCCAAGAAGGAAGAAGAAGCAAGAAGAGTGAAATTTGACAAGGATCTGATCAAAGGACCAACGAAAGCCGAAAAGAAGGAGAAGAGCGAAAAGATCGAAAAGAAGAAGAAAAAGCACCCGGTTAGAAAACTCGACGGTGGCATCTTAGTCGAAGATATGGTGACTGGTGTTGGTCCACTTGTCAAGACTGGAAAGAAGATCAGTGTCAGATACGTTGGAAAGCTCAGAAACGGAAAGGTGTTTGATAAAAACGTTTCTGGAAAGCCATTCCGGTTCCATGTTGGCCGCGGGGAAGTCATCAAAGGCTGGGATCTGGGTTTCCAAGGCATGGCAGTCGGCGGAGAGAGGAGAATTATCATTCCTGCACCAATGGCATACGGATCACAGCGTCTTCCAGGAATTCCTGCCAACAGCGAGTTGACATTTGATGTGAAGCTTTTGTCCATCAAATAAAGAGAGCCAAGCACCGATCGCCTTGCTTTATAGAGTATAATTGGGTATAATTTGTGTACAAGTTAGTTTGAAGAAGATATATTTCACCGTTATTTCTATTTCTGTTTATTGCTGTTATTCTTCTTATTATTATTATTGCGCCGACCGGAATAGCGTTTCGTCACTATCCTCTAGAAGATCGCATTGGCCATAAAACTTGCCCGTTACTGCTAGAATGTAGAACATGATCTTCCTATTTCGGTTGTCTAGCTCGTTTCGAAGCTGCTTTCTTGCCTTTTTCCCCAGGCCTCGCACAACTGACAAGTCAGATGGATTTAGGTACTGTTCTAGTGCCTGTAGCACCATCATGAGCCATTGCTCAAAACACCTGTCCACCTTTGTGTTCAACCACTTGGTGAAATACACCAGTAGCTTCATATGCTGGCCCTCCTCTATTATCTGGGCCACAAAGTCGTACTTTGGCTCGTTATTGAAGATGAAGTACTTCCATTCCTTCTGGGTCTCGGGTAGCTCGATTGCATTGAGCTCCAATAAGCCTGACCTGTATGCAGCGTACTTCTTCCGCAGGCCCCGATACTCCTCTGCGAAGCTATCAAGCACTTCACCTAGTCCCAGAGTTTTGAGCCGGTCGTCAATATTCCCGCCAGTTGCATCGGTTTTTTGTGCATTTAGGCTTTCCTTGCCGTTTGCAGCATCTTCCCCATCGTCCAATATTTCTTGTTCACCTTCTTCAATCGCCAATTTTCTTGACATTGCAGCTTCTAGTCGCACTTGTGCCAAATACTCCATTACATTGCCTGGACTCTTGCCAAAGTCCACACTTGCAGTCTCAATGCTTACTGGAAACGCCCTATGTTGCCCAAATATGGGATCCAGCGGACCTTTCACGGTATCCGATCCTGAATTAGTCACGTTTCTTGTAAGCTTTCTATTGATTGATTGATCAATTGTACTCTTCTCGTTCCTATTAGCACTGGCCACATTTCTATGTCCATTTTTTGATGTTCTTCGCTTTTTGAATATTCCTACTGGATAGGGCTGGGCCTGCCTGTTATTCTGTGACATGTGATTCATAAATCTATCGCATTTCCATGCCGAGTAAGTGGTTGAGTAAATAGATAGGATCTTCGTTATGGCTAAACATCCATCTATCTTTCGCATTTCCTCCAAAGCCAATCCTAAATTTTTCTTTTATTTTTCGTTTTTTTTTTTTTTGCATCTTTGATTCTCACGATCGCTATCATGCATGCAGCCATTTTGATATCCGTCTTTTTCCCATATTACAGGCCCCACATATTTCTTTTCAAAATCACCAGATCGCTATTTTAGAGGTTAATTCTGCATCTAAGACCACATAGTTCACAATGGTATGTTGATAGTCGGCTTTTGGGGGGTATAAAGCCCGTCTTCACCAGTTCGTCCCTTCCATATTGACCCATTACTAACATACATTTTGTTTCATGAATATAGTCCGGAGGAATACAAAGTTTGCTTAAAGTAAGTACTCAATTCTGCCGTGTATCGGTATAGTACAATTCAGGCTTCATTGGCCGGTTATACTAACACTAAGAATGCTGTTTATTAGACTGAAAAAGATGCCCAGCAAATAGTTGCTCAGGCCAGAAAGTGTAAGTATATATTTCCAGTTTCAGCCATCAGATGTCAAGACCACCTGTTTTACTAACGCCCAGTATTATCAGATCGTACACAGAAGCTCAAGGCCGCAAAGAAGGATGCCAAAGCGGAAATCGACTCCTACAAATCAAGCAAGTCTGAGGAGTTGAAGAAGTTTGAGGATGAGTTTGTTGGTGCAAATAAAAGGGCAGAGCAAGATGCCGAAGAGCACGTCCACGGAGAGTTGGAGAGCATCAAGAAGACTGCAGCCTCGAAGAAGGACGCAGTTGTGAAGTTGCTTACAGATGCAGTTTATACCCCTAACCCGGAGTTGCCAAGAAACATCAAGAAGGTCGAGGCTTAAGTTTAAGTAAGTGTGTACAGCTTGGTTAGTGTGATTTCCGAGTGTTTTTTTAGCAGAATCTAAAGTATAAAAGCAGGTTTACATGCGAGTAGGGGGGTGTAGAAATGAGTATTAGGTATGAGTATCAGGTATGTTGCAGGGCTGTATGCAATGTAATGCAGTTCTCGAGCAAATGCTGAATAGAGACGTGCGCCTCTTGTTTTTTCCATACGATTCTTCCCATATCTACTTTTCACAACCATTTTTCACATCTACTTTTCATATCTACTTTTCATATCTACTTTTCATATCTACTTTTCCCATATCAGCGTTACCCATATCAGCGTTACCCATATCAGCGTTACCCTGGTCAGCCCACATTTGCTGGGTTGGAGTCGATTTAAAGCACGCTGGCTTTATCAGGCATCCTCATGCGTTCCCCAACTTTTTTTATTTTGGGCCAACCACCGCGTTCTGGGAACACACACAAACTTAATCAGGCATATTTTTGGCATCTGAAGGAATTTCGTCAATTACGGTGAGCTTTTCTTCTCTTTTATTTCTACGATAACTGACTGTGTGTCCTTTTTATAACCTTCAGATTTCCATCTGCATCTAATCCAGTCCATTAGGCTGAGCTTTGTTCCCAAAGATTCCGCATCAGGTGGTCCAATACCTATCTGTTACCACAATTTTTTTTCACCAGGACTGTCCATTTTCCATCAGCACCCTACAGTTTCGTCCTCGTCTCATAATTTGTTTTACTGTGACGCTTTCTTGAGTATTTACCCCCTCCATTATTTATTCACAGCCCTATTAAAGCTCATCTGACGCAATCGGCGCCTGTTCATCCGTGCACCTCGTGTATTCCCCCCTCATACCTCATCAATGGGTGATAGCACAGAGGAAGAGGGCAATCCTGATGCAAATCCCGCACAGCGGCCCATACAAGAGGCAGTCTATCCAGAGGAGGAGCTCCGGCGATACAACATTGTGCCAAAGCAGCAGACAAGCGGCACAGCCACAGAGTCTCACAGCGGCATTACTAAGATGGTGAGGCACCGAGTGAAAAGCGCAGGCAGAATCATCCAGCTGCCGATATCAGACCGGATTACCATCACAGAAACATCGTGGACGCTGAAAAATTGGTACCGGTACGTTCACTGGCGGAACATGCTGGTGACGGTGTTCGTACCCGTGGTTGGTTTCCTGCTATGGCTAAGTCTGGATGTGCACCCAACGCTGCAGACGGTTTCGTTTGCATTTTCGCAGTACGTGCTCACACTGCTCTCTGTGAACATCCTCTACCACCGGTACTGGTGCCACCAGAGCTTCCAGATCGAGAGCCCCCGCCTCGTGAAGCTCCTTGTATTGATTGCAAGCGGTGCAGGGATCACTTCCGCAAGAAATTGGTGCTCGGCCCACAGGGCTCACCACAGGCACAGTGACATAACCGACCGTGATCCCCACAATATCCGCAAGGGCTTCCTCTTCAGCCACATCGGCTGGGTGGTACTTAGGTTCAATCCACGGGTCGTCGAGGCGATCCACGCAGAGCAACTCGATAAGTTCACAAACGATGAGGCTGTCCAATGGCAGGCCCGCAACTACCTGTCGTTGTTTGTGTCTGCCGGACTCATCCTGCCAACTTTGTTTTGCGGATGCTTTTACAATGATTACCTGGGTGGTTTGATCTACGCAGGCTTCCTCAAAGTGTTTCTGGTCCAGCAGAGCACGTTTCTTGTAAATTCGCTAGGCCATTTGGTGGGTTCAAGGCCCTACAACAGCTCTATATCCGCCCGCAACAACATCTTGGTCAACATGCTCACTTTGGGCGAGGGAAACCAGAACTTCCACCAGGAGTTCCCGAACGATTTCAGAAATGGCCCTGGTTGGCTCTCGTGGGACCCAACGAAGTGGTGCTTGCTACTTCTGAGGTCCCTTGGCATGGTCTCGCACTTCCGGATCTCCTCGCAATCCATCATCGACAAGTCTCGTGTCCAAGAGCAGCAACGGCAGCTCGACAACATGAGGTCCTCGCTCTACTGGGGAATCCCTATCAGTAGGCTCCCTGTCTACACGCCACAGCAGTTTCGAAAGCTCGTCTCCGGCTCTCCTGGCCGCTTCTACGTTGTCGTTGACGGAATTATCCACGATGTGACCCCATTTGCAAAAGACCACCCGGGCGGGATCGAACTCATGTACGCTGCCAACGGCAAAGATGCAACCACCGCCTTCAACGGGGCTGTGTACCAGCATTCGAACGCCGCACGCAACCTCCTGGGAACTTTGAGAATAGGCGTTCTATCTGGCTCCGAGGACATCTACTGGAAGCAAGAACGGATTGAAAACAAAGCTGTTCCATTGGACAGCGACCTTAGTGGTCATGCTATAGTGAGGAGTGGGTCACAAGCTACTGCATCCAACGATATCATCGGAGGTGTTGCTGATGCTGCTTAGAAAGTTTGCTTGTTTTCTTCTCACTCCTGACTTCGCTGTTAATAACCTGGACCTATGTGTTTCTTTACATCTTTGTCTTCACTTGAGGCGGTGTGTTCTTTTCCGCTATTTCTTTCATCTTTCCCGTCTCCCTTGTCTTTCTTGCTTTTCTACTTCCCCTCCCCGGTTTAAATATTTAATGAATTATCTGCATTATGGTCTGACCAACTTTCACAAGCCCACGCACGAAAAATAGAAAGCCACCTCCTTTTTCGCACCCCACAAATTTTGAATGTTAACCTTCCCACTTTTTTTTTTTTCCACTCCTCGAAGCGCTATTACCGTATTGTACCAAACATTAACATGGGACGATCGATTCTCAAATTCACAACCCGATAAATGAAGTGGCCGTACATTTTTATTCTCCAGCCCTTTGGTTCGTGTAATAGTTGTTTTTCCAAGGATATTGCTGCAATAACACCAAACAATGAATAGAATTAGACCATTGGTTATTCGAACCGCGCGCTTTTCAAAACATTCCCGTGGTTTCCGGACATATTCACAAGCTTTGCAACAGTTACAAGTGAATCCAGAGGCGGAAAAGGGCACACGGAAGCAGCAAAGTGGCCAATTCAAACAAAGGCTGCAAGCTGAAACAGGCAAACAGAACCAGCAAAACCAGCAAAACCAGCAGAACTCGAACCAAATTCCACTCTCACAATTTATCAAAGGATTCACAGTGGCTACGATATTTCTTGCGGGAGGGCTTTTCGAAGGCTACTGGATTGGTAAGACTCCTGAGAACGATCGATCGGTTACCGAATTGGGCAATATTGCGAAGTCACCCAGCTATGCGACCGTTGCAGTGGTCAACGACGCAATCCAGAAGATCGTGAAAATTGTCGGCGAGGAAAACATCACCATTTCAGAAGGTGAGATCAGGTCGCACTCTGCAGACCCCTCCAAGTTTGTTCTCCCCAAAAAAGATGAGAAGCCTTACTGTGTGGTGTACCCGCGGACTGCCGAGCAGGTTTCCAGCATCGTGAAGATATGCTACGACAAGTACATCCCGGTAGTTCCAGTTTCAGGCGGAACTTCCATTGAAGGCCACTATATTGCGACCAGGAAGGGCATCAGTATGGACTTGAGCCGGATGAACAAGCTTGTGGCTTTACACGAAGACGATATGGATGTGGTGGTGCAGCCTGGGATGGAATGGACCGAGTTGAACGAGATTCTCAAGCCTCGAGGCCTGATGTTTGGCCCGGACCCTGCCCCTGGGGCCATGATTGGTGGTATCATCTCGACGAACGCCTCGGGAACCAATGCTTACAAGTTTGGAGGTGCCAAGGATAACGTTCTTGCCCTGAAAGTGGTTCTTGCGGACGGAACCATCATTCGTACCAAAAGAAGATCCAAGAAGTCTTCTAATGGATACAATCTCACAAACCTGTTCGTTGGAGCAGAGGGAACCTTGGGAATCGTCGTTGAGGCAACGCTCAAGTTGCACCCCTTGCCGAAAGCTGAGGCCATTGCTCTAATGAACTTCAACACCATCGGAGATGCCACACGAGCTGTTGCCGATATTGTGAAGAGTGGTGTAGCTTGCAACGCCTTAGAATTCATGGATGATCGCCAAATGAGGGCTGTCATTGAGATGGGATCCGGGGGCGATCGAAAGTGGAGCGCACATCATCTTTTGATGATGAAGTTGGGCGGAAGCAACAAGAATGCTGTTAAAGAGTCCATCAAGCAGGTGCAAGGCCTCGGGAAGAAGAATGGCGGCTTCAATTTCGACGTTGCTACAGACGAGGCCGATAAAGACGCTATTTGGCAGGTTCGCAAGACGCTTTTGTGGAACTCTTTGGGCTGGGCAAGAAAGATCAAGCCAAATGCTCGTGTTATGCCAACTGATGTGTGTGTTCCAATTTCGAAGCTCCCAGCACTTATGTCACGTGTCATGGCCAAAATGGATAGCGCCAATCTCTTGGCAACGGCGGCCGGTCATGCCGGTGATGGAAACTTGCATGTGTTGGTGATATATGAGCCCGACCAGGTTGAAATTGCACGTAAGCTTGTCAATGAGATGTCAAGAGACGCAATCAAGCTTGATGGAACCATTTCAGGCGAGCATGGAATTGGTATGAGCGATAAGCGTGAACTTTTGGAGGAGGAGCTTGGTACAAATACCATTGGCGCAATGCGTAGCATCAAGTATGCTTTGGATAAGAGGCTTATCATGAATCCTGACCATATATTTAAGATTGATCCAGCGGAGCACCGAACTGCCGTTGAGTAAAGATCGGATCCCTCTTTCCTATTTAATATCTGGCCCAGCCAACTGTCTTTGGGTATTTTGTTTTGTACTTGCCTGTTTGGCTAGAACTTTCTCGATGTAGATGAATCCATGGGCGTACTTATACATATTTATTGATTAATGTTAATAACGAGTACATTAAATAGAAGCGGTAATCCTTTTTTTTTCGCTCCTAACACGTAATTTTTTTTTTTTTTTTTTTACTCCCCCTTCTGCATGTTTCTCTCAATTTACCAGCGAAAGCTTAACGCTGGTTTCTCCACATGCTATCTCATACATTTCACCAGTATTGTAGTCATAAACATACCGTTCAACCAAAACTTGCTGCCGATAAACTGGTTTACACGTTCCTTCCATATCTTGCCTTCATTTTGCTTGTAACCAACTTTATTGCTGCCCAGGAGGTGTCCTACATGATCTATTCGTAAAGCATTTCTTTCTCAACACTACAGTATGGATTCATCGCTTAAAAATCTCAAAGGGACCTTCTCGTCTATTCAGAATGACTGGCCAGAGATTTTAACTCAGGACTGCAATCCGCTTGAGATGGCTTTGAGGCTTCTTGACGAGTCTTCTGTTGGTGAGGCGCATAAATATCCAACATTTATAGGCCAAAAGAAGCAGTTTTCTGATACATTGAAGAAGGCTGTGAATAAGCATTATATGGCGTTTAATGATAGCATTGGCTCGTACGGAATTGCGGTTGAGAATCTCGCCGAGTCTCAGGATATCTTGAGTGGGATTAGGAAGAATTTGCAAGACGTTGATACGTTTGCTGCTCACAAGACCACATTTTTGGTTGAGCTAAGTAAGAAGCAAAGACAGTACACTAAAACTATAGAAGTTTTGGATAATATTTCCAACGTGAAAAAGAGCATTAGCAAGATCGATACCTGTATAAATAACAGGGAGTTTGAAACCGCTGAGCATTTAATCCTTGAATGTTCTAACCTAGCTAATCAGTATGGCATTTTCAAACTTCCTGCACTATCAGACACGCTTCAAGATCTTCAAATGCAACAGCAACGATTATTTGATTGTCTTGTTGACCAGATAAGTGATGTTGTTTACCTTAAATGTCACGATAATCTGGCATCGTCAAATTTGGCACTCTTTTCGCTTGCCAGCGCAGATATCGAGGATGTTTCACATGCAGTTGTGCGGCCCTTGACTGATTTTCTAACTGAACTCAGTTCAAAAGATAAAAAGCAGCAATCAGGAAATGATGTTGATGATAGCGTCTCTCCTCGAAGCGATCTTAAAAGTTTTTCTAGCTTGGAGAAAAGCTTTGAGTTACTCTCACGAATAAATAAGGTTCCGGACGCACTTTCATGGCTAGTTAATAGATGGGGAACTGAGATCAGAAGAATAATCAGAAGTACGAACGAAGAAGTCCGAGAGAAATATCCAAGCGAGTTACAGCTCTCTTCGAAGTCTCCAAGCAATAATAATGGAGTGGAATCCATATTTGGAGGAAGTGATATTCTTGGTTCAAACTTTTCAACTTTCCAAAGTGTCAATTCACCGATTGTTGCAGAGTTCTTCACAAAGCTACTGTACAAGCTTGTTCGCGTCATGCAGCACCAAAGAGCAATATATGCACTTTCAGAGAG
Organism: Brettanomyces anomalus; assembly: GCA_001754015.1. NCBI lineage: Eukaryota > Fungi > Ascomycota > Pichiomycetes > Pichiales > Pichiaceae > Brettanomyces > Brettanomyces anomalus. The sequence goes on from MDSB01000014.1 coordinate 215,469, forward strand.
ATATAAATGTTCGTACGATTACGTTGCTGTTTGGAATCAATTACAGAAGCAGCTTGAATCGATTTTGTACCGTTACATTGTCGATGAGAAGATGCTTGAGAGAATACAAGAGCAACGTGGATATGGTAGAGATTCTTCGGATCCTTTTGTCAAACCATCAGTGGATCGTGGTAATAAGGATGGTGCACCAATCGTTCAATTTGCGCGTTTCAGCATTTCAAATGGATCGCCGGATGTTAAAAGCACACAAGAGCTTCACTCAGTTTTGAAAGAGATGTTTCCGGAGAAATACACGGGTGATTCTACGTCAATTGATAAAGGATCTTTGTTCATCGATGATGATAGTGATGGATTTTTCCGCTCCAAAGATAACTTGCTTGTTCCACCCAATATCTTTAACATGGGATCAATTGTGGACAGTCTCTTGCTGTTTGTCGTTTGCACATCATTAATATCTCCCTCTGAATATAAGTCTCTTTCGACAGCTTTCTTTGAGCGCTTCATGAATTATGTCTTCAAAGCACAGCTGGAGAGCATTTTATTATACCAAATAGAAAAGCACTGGAAGCAGAAGAATCGTGACCCTGTTGCAATAAAGAGATTTTTCTTCAGTCTAATGAGTATCTTGGATACCTCACTTTACTGCAGAGCGCCATACGTCAGTGTAGTCTTGAAAGCTCTGGAAAAAGTTGTCAGCCTCTATCAGGCACAAATTAACGAGACGATACCTCCAGAGTTCCTAAGTAAAGTGAGGACAAGGCTTATTGCAAAATGGCTGGCAGATCCCGAACTCGTGAAATCGTCATCTAAATTAATAGAGGAGCATTCAGGAAGTAAGAGCGAGAAATTTGGCATTGAAGAGCTAAAGCTGACTATGAAAGATAGAGATAACTTCACGGCCTTAATTAAGGAACACGATTTCTTGGATGCTGGCCATCTTAAATCACTCGTTGAGATTCTCCATGGAATTTTGGAGACGACAGACTGGCTTCCAAAATGCCGCAGAGATGTTGGTGATACAGATAATGATTCTGGCTCTGACTCCTTGAAGCAGCAATGGTACATGGTGGGTAACAGCTCCAATGGAATGACAACTAATGGAGGAGATGCTGAACTCTCCTTGGTACACCCTTATATTGCGTTGAGAGGAAAGCTAAGGGATCGTTTTGACGTGATCCTTAACGGGCTGAATAGCATGGCTTTGAGAATAAAGCTTATTCTTAGATATGACTCAAGGACAAAGGCTATCTGGTACATGAACCACATGCTGAAGCAGGGCTCTTGGGCCCCAGAAACGCAGAGTGAAGAAATTGAACGTGATGTTCTCGACTTTAACCATTCCATTACGGAGTTGAACGGCATTTTACAGAGCAAAAACTTGAGTATAGATCGATCCGAGATTTTTGCAAAGCTCCCCCTCTTGTTGGATTATCTTCTAGTTTACGAATCTAGAGGAACCGTTGTGTTCAACTCTAATGGGGTTCATAAGTTTTCGATTAATATAAGGGTCCTTCAGCAAGCACTCAGAAACGTTATGGATCCAAAAGATGTGAATTTCTCTAGATGCAAGACTTATTTCGAACTGGTGAACTACGGAGAAGATGGAATAGTTGAGGCAATCTCAAAATACCATGCATCTCTAAGTTTCTCCGCCGAGGACTACAAAAATCTTGTTAGATTAGTTTACAGCCAATCAAAAAGTAGAAGGAGCTACGCTGAAGCCTTCCGCAAAGTGATCAAGATTATCGAATGAGATAATGACAATTTAAATCTATAAATGAAGAAAGTTGTACTACTCCTCTGGTGTATGTTATGTAGTTAACCGATGCGAGGCAAAGCCTGGTATATGTTGTGTAGGAATTTGGCTTGTTTCTTTCTTACTTTTTAACTCTGGGTTTAGAAAAGAGACTTCGCAGTAACAATATGATCTAATGACCGACCTTATTCTTCTTCAAAGGTCTGTCAACGGGAAGAACTTTACGTTTTGCACATTTGTCATCGGTGCAAAACGTAGGCTCATTATCGGAAATATTGTCACCTTCAAATATCACTTCCGAGTCGTTATCTGAGCTAGACATAGCATTAGAACTTTCTGATGCGTCAGACATATGGCGATTTGCTCTTGAGCTATGTGTCTGCGCCGTTGTACTGTTGCTTTGTTTGGTATTAGATGTCTCGTGTGCCCAATGTAAAGAATGGCCACTGTGCACATGAACATGCGAATGTGGTTTGTGTATATGATTATGGTATTTAACTTGTGGCCGGGCACCTATAGGGATCTTCGAAAGAGGGAAATGAAATGGGGAATCTGATTTCATCGTAAATTCAACAGTCGGAATGCCATGACTCAATTTCTTTTCAGTAGTGCCGTTAATTTCATCCGTGCTCACTTCTTTGGTATGGCTCTGCTGCCGTGCAAAATCTTCAATTTTCTTTTCTGTGTCTGAACCTTTCTTTCCCGTAAGCTCGCTCTTCTTAGCTTCTAAAAAGTGTTTCAGCTGGTACAAATTTGAAACCGTCTCGTTATTTATCAGCGAAAGAATATCATTCACACACTCAAGATATCCATTTGCATTTAGCAGAGCGGTTTTTGTGTTTGAGAGTCTGTAGAGTGCAGCAATCGACCTTGCACCAATCTTGAATTCGTTGGATAGCTCTCTATTCACTTGATCAAGCGAATTTTTTGAAACAGGTTCTGATAGTGGCAAATCAGACGATAGTTTTGATAAATCCATGACTCTCAATGTTAATTTCTATAGTTCTGGTTCACTTGTTCAAATGTCAACGCTGAAATAAATGAGTTCAAATATTGAAATGGGATATTACTGTCCTTTTTTAATGGCAAAGATATGCGTGCAGGTTTAGCTACCCTCAGATCCTTCTTCTCTCCACATCTTTTGGCTTTCTTTTTTAATCTTGTTAAATTATTGCCGGGCCGAAAAAATATCAGACGACAGCCTTCCAAGATCGATTGACCGGAAAGCTACGTCTATCGTCTCTTTTCGACGCGACTGATGTAGTTGAATATTCTAATCACGAAAGCGCTGGGGAGAACAAAAAATAAAAATGAAATAAAATGAAAAAAATAAAAAATTTATCATCGGCAGAAAATAATTATACTATACACCAGCCACACTAAAAAACTTCCGCTTTTGAACTACATCGAGAAAGCAGCAACAATAAGAGAACAAAGCGTCAAAGACAATCGAGTTATCTGCAGATTCCTTATTGATTTAATATGGGTGGAGCTTCAGAGGGGTCCGACTAATCAGATGTGTGCGGTCAAATGGAGCTTTATCTGTATTGTTCTTCTGATGATGACTTACACGTCTTCTAAATCAATTTTGAAATGATGAGAAAGCCAGTTGGGCATGGACTCGGGGTGTGTGATCTTTCCCGATTTGTTATATGGCTTAGTGTGTCGACGTGTCTGTCATTAGGGTTGTTTCTATGACGAATGTGGAGGCAAAGAACTCACATACAGGATGAATAATATGTGAGGACAAAACTATGGTGTCTCACTGCTGTGCAAATGCATGTCCAGTGTAAGATATCTCTGTGACTCGACGATAGTATTTGTTTGTATGTGGGTATGTACTCTCTCCGCACCCCTCTTCTCATCGCAGAATAGTCGAGTCTACTTTGTCTTTCAACCAATCTATTATCGTGAGTACACACTTCTCCTCTCCCAGTACTCAGCATCCTTTCCATCTTCTAGTACTCAAAATCTTCCTTATTGCCCCACCTTGACCGTATTTCTTGCTATCATACTGTGACTTGTGCTCTTTTCTGGCTTCAACGTTATCCTTACTAGTCCCAATGTTTTCGTGTTACTATCAAGGTTACTTGTTACCGTAAGTATTCTGATTATACCGACGTTTTTGATTCTTATTTCGCTCCCATCAAGGTGCCTTGTTTGCAGTACGACAATCTATTTTAAGCGTTTCCTTGGGATTCATTCTTATTTTCGTTTTTTACTGTGAATCCAGTAATCCATTCTTCTTCATATCACTTTCAGGTATTTCTAATTATGGTTACCGAGCTTCCCCATTTACGGGAAAAAAATTCCCGAAGATGCTGATATCTGCTCTCTTGGCTTCAATCTGCATGATCCTACTTTTCGCGTGTTCTCCAGGATTTTTCACATCCTCGTTAATCAATTCTCACCCTCGGTGAAAAAAAAAAAAAAATCTACCCGCTTTCTCATTACTTTTTCTTCTTACAGATTTGGGGATCTCTTTTACTTTTCACCAGGATTCTTTCATATATTCGGGCTCCACGTATATCCTAACCATCTCATATCACTTCATTATTGGTTCTCACATCCTTGTGTGACATACCATTTGTGGCATTATTTCCATTTTGCATAACCTACATCAGCAGATTGATTTTCAGTATCTCATTTATTTCACTCATATACATCATAATTTCACAGCCATGCAATCGAGCACAAGTTTCACCTTCGCTGATCGAGATTCACCATCTTCTGAAACGGCCATCGTTACGCCATCCCGTCATTTAAGTTCTCAAGGTCCTCATACGAGCAAATTTTTTCTTAGCGATTATAGCATAGATAGACGACCACCTTTTCCTCAATCAAATCGAGATCATTCTTTTTCATCTCCCATAAAGGATTCTACACATTATAATTGTAACACTGGATCCAGAAGTTCAGGCTTGATGTCAACTTCAAAAAGAGCAAAGCGAAGAAATTCTGACTCCGATGAAAATTTTAAGAGGACTAAGCATGCCTCACTCTTTCGCAAACAGGCTACTAGCAACACTTCAAAAGATAAACTTACACTACAAAATATCAACTTGGAGGAATATCCAAAATTTAAACACCCTAATGGCGGTATAATTCAGTTTACTCCTATAGGTAACATAAGAACATTTACGGATGGCTTTAATGTCGTTCAAAGAGTGATAGAAAAGGACTCATCATTTGACCTGTCAAAAACGAATTGTGGTATAGATGGTTATGCACTTTTCTTTGGTAGCCACGGTTTTGAAGACGACGCCACCACGTCTCTACCTAAGTATCAGCAAAGTTGCTTGAAGGGTGTTCCTATGGATAATTCTCCATCGAACGAGATAGAAGAGTACATGAGGAGTGGTTACGCTATGAATTCTTCATCACCAGCATCTAGTTATTATGACAATTGTACATCAAGTTCAGCAAAACTCTCTTTTTTCCTAAATGATGATGATTACGATGATGATGCGATTATGGATTGATCGTATCTGGACGTTTACCGTCGCAACTCCCTTTGACATGAAACTTCTGTGCTGTTCATTTTCTTGCTTTGTTTTTTTTTTCACATATCTACACTCAATCCTCATACTTATCATTATTGTTGATCTGTCTCCGTTTATATATTTATCGTGGACTCTCGTTTATTGCTTGTCATGAGTCTTTTCTATGTACTTTTCTGTCTTTCCCCACGTTTTAATTTTCTTTCATCCCATACAAGGTTTTGTTATGGGATCATGGGTTTATTTCTCTGTTGTTTTAATATAAATTGTATGAATACGTCACTTTTAAACTAGCTTGGTGTGAAGAAGAGTAATAATTGTTACGTTACATAAGCTTAGTTAAGTAAGGTAAAGCATATCTATCAGTCAAAAAAATTTAGTGCAAAAAAGAATGGACGAGCTGGGAGTCGAACCCAGGACCTTTCGCATGCTAAGCGAACGCGCTACCAACTACGCCACACGCCCATTTACAACTAAGAAATTTATACAGCTTTAAATGAAGACATCATAGATTTAAGAACTAAACTATTTTGTTTTTATTGCTATTTTTTGTTTAGCAGTGGTATCTT
>MDSB01000014.1:221303-260338 GCA_001754015.1 Brettanomyces anomalus
CACACGAGATTTATATACTCCGACTCAGACATATCGATACATACATTTATATATGCTGATATCACAAAGCATTGAACACCAATCTACTAAGTTCTTAGGTTTATAGTGGAGACGAAGAAAGTGAACTATAGTTCGAGTACAATACTTTGAAGCTTTTGTAGGACTTATAAAGGGCAACATTAGGTATCAAAATCTATGGCCATTTCACTTCTTTTCAATAAAGCTAAATAAAAGCATAGCAGTTTTAAAGGTTTAGACAACTTTAGAATTAATATGGAGGAACATGAACGCACTATAAGACATGTGAGAAACAAGTGGATAAGCTCTAGGGCTTCCATAAAGAAAGTAGATTCACTTCTTTTACTCTGTCACTAGCTTAGTAGACTACTAATGATGAGATAGGGTATTTGGCATTTTTCCTTTAGGGATAATATAATTCATATAACATGAAGTAAAAAGAGACGTACGACAGCAAGGATTCAACTATGATTGTCCACAATTTTTCTATTGAATTTCCTTACTTAGGCAATTCTTCAGTGAATTTGATCTCTAGAAATGTTTTAAAAGATTCCGTTCTAGATCTTCACTTCAGAAAGTACGTTTAGATATCAGACCTGATGGCATACAATAACAGATAAAACTGAGTATATTACGTACTCTCTATGTATACTCAAGAATATAGTGAGAGCTTTCCTTTGTGTTAGAAGAATATTGATTTGAATCCACAAAATCTTTGATATATTTCTCTATTTAACAAGAAGCATATAGCATTCATATTAATAAAGAAGCGTAATGTTGCAGGAAATACAGCAAGTTGTGCAACACCGATAAGTTTGAAAATAGTAATAGGCCTCAAAAATTTCCCGCATGAGAATACTCCTGCCATTTTTACCCCCACCTAATTTTTTTTCCGCAACTCTGCACAGAATTGCGAGCGATAAGGGCTAGTGATGAGTACGCTCAAGACAGCACCCTGAAGGCAACGCAACATTTTTTATAATATGTTGACATTATCATAACTAACAGGTATTCGAGTGGCAATACATTTTGTATTAGTTTACCTACAGCTGTGTGATTATATTTGCATAATAATGTCATCAGAAATCACATCCGACGAGCACAAATTCGTACAATTCAAGCTAGTTCTTTTAGGAGAATCAGCAGTTGGTAAATCGTCCATCGTGCAAAGATTTGTGAAAGATTCATTCGATGATTTTAAGGAATCAACAATTGGAGCAGCATTTCTTACACAGACAATTGATCTGGACTCGGAGACAACTGTCAAATTTGAAATATGGGATACAGCAGGCCAAGAGAGATACCGCTCTCTAGCATCGATTTATTATCGGAATGCACAGTCTGCTCTCGTTGTTTACGACATTACACAGAAGTCTTCACTAGATAAAGCAAAATACTGGATAAAAGAGTTGCAAAAGCAGGCCAGTAATAATATAGTCATCGCTCTTGTTGGAAATAAGACTGATTTAGAGGAGGAGCGGCAAATACCGATAGAAGAGGCTCAGGCCTTTGCAAACGAAGCAGGCCTTCTATTTTTTGAGGTTAGTGCGAAGTCTGGTAAAGGTATAAAAGAATGCTTTAAACAGATTGCTTTGAAAATGCCAATTGAAGAAACTTTGAAAAGACGCCGTGATCGTAAAAGGGGTACAATTGATTTAAATAAGAGGCCTAGCACAAATGAACAGCAATGTGCTTGCTGAAAAAAAGGGGAAAATGCTAATCTTCAATCTCATCATCCTGCGTTTCTATTTATCCAACATTGCAATTTACTAGCATTACTGACCAAATATAACGTGATAATACAAACCAGTATTGATGTACAAATATATAATCTACCTAAACCTGCTGACTATCAATTTATCAGCACCTACTTCTTCGTATTCTGCTTTCGACACCCAAAGTTGATGGAATGTTCCTAAAGAAGATAAGATAGAACCACCGATCCAAGAAGAGTACTTCCTTTCAGCAGTATTTCCAACAGAGTGAATTCTAATTTTCAGACTTGGGTTTCTTTCTGTAAGCTCACTGTGTAGACGCTCATTAAGGCGCGGTATCAAGCTTGTAGCTCCTGTAAGAACGATGTTGTTCGCAAGCTGAGGACGGAGATCTATATCCAAGTTGTCTAACACAGTTTGCACCAACCTGGATACTCCAAGTCCTCGCTTAGCCTTTTCGTGCTTAAACTTAGCCATAATAGCCTGCATTTTTTCAGACTTGTTTTCGTCTGGTCGTTTCGATCTTCTCAATGGAACATATTCTTTACCTGTCTTTTCGGAGCCATGACCTAGTGTGGCTATGATGTCACCGTTGTGAGCCTTTTCCCATCCTCGAACAGACTTATTTAATGTTTCGAGAGGATTGAACAGGGAATTAGAAAGCCTTTGACGCTCGTATTTTGTAAATGGAATATTCAATCCATCTGGAAGTTCAAAGTATAATGTGTCATCATCGGTACTCTTCTTCTCTTCGCCATCCACCTCCATTTTATCAGCATCCCTCTTTTCAGGCTCAGCTTGCTCATCATCGGCACAACATTCCAAAAGTGTTTCCTTCATTTCTTGGATAGTTCTGTTCATGTTGAAGGCTACAACTGAAGGATCAACCTCATTGTCGAGCTTTTTCATCTCGAAGTCTGGATGCGATTCGGGTGACTCCCAATACGTTGCCTTCTTTGATTTGACGGAGTATATTGGATTGTATTTGACCTTCTTCTCCTCAAGGAATTGTCGTAACTGCTGATCTACAAAAGCACCTGCATACTTCGTTCCCATCACCTGCTTCTTAAGACATATTCCATCTATAACTGGGGTTGCTGTTATGAGATCGTGCCCTATATCTACAACAAGGCAATTCGGTCTTCCGTGTGCAAATGAAACACAAGTTGGTTGTTTAACTGCATAAAATGCACAAAATTGCTCCTGCTCTAAGAACACCTCAAGAGCCTTAGCCTTGTTTTTATGTGAATTCATGGTTGATTCAGTAAGAAGTAAAGGCTGCTCATGGGGATCAACATCCATGAGTTTAAACATGTGTTCATACTGCTGCACCGCTCCGTCCCAGTCTTGAACTAAGTTGTCTTTCATAATTGATTTAATCACTGTTTTTGATTGAGGGTGTGCATACAAATAATTTTCATCAAAGATTCGCACAACCTCGCCTTCGCTTCCTTCTTTTGGATGCTCTCCATAGCTGGATGGAAAGACCAAAGTTGGCGAATCATATCCGCCAAAACCAACTCTTGTAGTATATGAACCTGGATCGAGAACTACAGCATTTATCTCATCTGCACCATACACTTGTGGGGCTAATGTTGATGACGACATTATTGCTGTTCCAAGACCAACACGAATACAGATTATCAGCCTCTGTATCAGGATGTAATGCTTGGCAGAATGAGCGTAAAAAAAGTAGAAAACACAGCATGCAATTTAAAACTAGAAAGAATTGTTTCCTCTCTCCCTTTTCCATCCAACGACTTTTTTTATCTTGGCAATTTTACATCTACTCAAGTATATTTTTCGCGCTTTTTGGGTAGAGAAAGAGAAACAAAAAAAAGGCTTTAAAGCCGACCATCGATCAGCCATTGAATTTAACCTGGGTAATCCCATCTCCAGCTAGTTAATCCTATAAACCAAACAGTAAAATAAGAATAATATATTTCCATATACGATACAAGCCATGCCTTTTGACACCAATAAAGCAAACCAACTCGTAATGAGGAGAAAACAAGAAGAAAATCCGGCTCCTAGACTACGAAATAGTAGTAACAGTACAGTACATGTCACTAGAGATTAACAGGAAGCCATAATAAATAACATCTGGGTAACCATCAACATAATAGCATGCTCAGGAAATCACTCTCACCTCACTGTCAATCACATCAACCAAGAATTGTAGTTCTAGCTTCTTTCTACTTTCCGTAAGCCAATCATCAGCCAATCTTCTTGGCCATCCTTTCATATTGGCAACCTCTTCAACAGCACTATCCAACTTGTTCTTGACCAAATCATCATTCACACGAGCAAGAACAGACTCCACGTCATTTGCCGCAATTTTGTCATCTGACTTCTCAGGAACTCCGGACTTCTGCACAAGTAGCTTTGAGAACAAAAACGAGGAAATCTGGCCTATGACTCCAGAATTTGGTGGTGCCAAGGATACCTTCCTAATCTCAGGAGATAGGGCTTCCCATCTCGAAATGAGCTGAGATTGTGTAAGCACTCCACCTGTTTTTAGAAGGGTGCGATCCGTTGGGAGCGAGGAGAGTGCAGCATCAATAACTTCGTTGTGTAGTGGCTTGGTAAGATCCTTGAGTATACCAATCTGCTTCACAAGTTCCTGCCCACATTTTTCGGACGGCGTGTTTGAAAATAAGATATTCCTGATTGCATCTAGTGAAGAATTGATCTTTCTGAAACCGATCATCGTCTCCGCAACACTCGATAGTTCCAACTCCTGCTGTTCTATCTGCTTCACCCTTTCCTCAAGAGCATTTAAATTTGCCAATTTTCCATTTCTTTCTTCCTCGACTCGTTTTGCAACAACCTCTTTCAAATACTGTGTCGAGCTCACTTTCACACGAGCAATAACATTATCCGCTTCCTCAATAATAGCTTTCGCAGCTTCGCTAACGTCCAATTTTAACCTCTCGTTGTACTTTTGCTCCATCTCCTTTTTTGATATCTCAAGAGTTTTTGTTAATTCCTCAGCGAGCTCTTTAGTATGCTTAGAAACTTCATCCTTGTACTTTTTTTCAAAATCACTCCTGACCTGTGCAACACTATCCTGTGTAGCCTTGCCCATATCTTTTTTAGCTTCAGAAAGTTTGTTGGAAAGCACAGAGATCGAATTGCTGATGCTATCGACCCCTTTCTGAATATCTACAGCAGTACTTTTCTTGCCAAGCGCTTTGACTAGCAAGTTAATCGATTTAACGAGAGAATTCACATCCTTATCATCCGTTTTCAAGTTTATTTCGCTCAATTTGAAAGTTGGCGAGCCCCCAGAATTCTTTGCAGAGCTGATAAGTCTTTGCAACTCTTTCTGCTTCTCTTTGAGAACCTTCACAAGCTCTTGTCTTTTTGACTCATATCTCTTCTGTGCCTCATCGATAGCTTTTCTTGCTTCAGCTGAAGCTTTTGCATACGCTTGCTTTGCTTCGGCACCCTTTACGGAAGCATTATCAATAACATGCACTGGGAATTCGTCAAAATGCGCTTCTGAAGTTCCTGCCTTTGGATCTATACTAGCAATTGGTGGATGAGCAACCGGCCAAGCTCCAAGTTCCTTTCTTGGTGGTAATTTCATATATTTATCGAGGCCAGCTTTGTATCCTAAGTCTATCACTTCATTACTTGCTCTCTCCCCAAGTTCATCTCTGTTAATCCACAAATTGTACAACCCATCCATGTATGATTTACCTCCTGGGACATACCTCACCCAGTAATCTTCAACATCGTCATTGTTCAAGGCGATAGTTGCACCTGTGGTGTAAATAACAAACGAATAAAAACCAAGCTTTATGGTGATACCAACGCCATGCCAAAATGGATGCTTTCTGTGCTTTTTTATGGGTTCTAATGCTGTCGAGCGAGATCTTGACTGGAAGGACTTTTGTAGGCGACCTGCCTTCCTAATTGATCCCTTCAAAGCTGAAACTTTTGTACCTAGTCTGAACATTCTGCTGCTCGTGTAAGATATCCAAGTATACTCTTCCGCTTCTAATTAATATCGAGAATATGACAAATTGTAAGAGTGTGAAGTGCTTCAATTACGGTTATTACACAGGTGGTTATTTGTTAAACTGTGAAAAATTGAGAGTCTTGTCTCCTTCAGTCCGCTTCCGATTTTCTTTTAAATTGTATCACTTCTTCAATTGAACGTCACTTTATGAGTACTTGACTTTTAGCGAAACATTTTCTTAACCCCTCTCCCCACTTTTCTGGCCTACGGGAATAGAGCCATTTGGAAACCAGCTTTTTTTTTTTTTGGCGCCAAAATTCTACAGCACAGCCAGATACGATTTCCATGCTTAAAGTAAGCAGATCAGCAAAAAGATCGAATATTACACTGTTTGCTCATAGTACACCTGATATTCCAAGCAGAATAACGGTAAAGATAATTTGCTTTCCATTGGAATAAAGATATAAATATATCTATCGATGTATATGTATATAAAAACGTAAAAATATAGAGCTGTCAATGCTAGCTTTGCTAATTATATGCGGATCAAATCCTGTTCGAGAGACAGATTTATTAATCTGCCAAAATAACTTCCAGGTCATGTTGGTAATTGTAGAGGGGCTTTTGCATGACATGCATACTCATAAATGCTTCTGTTTCGAGAGCTCATTATGCGGATAACTGCCTGATTGTCTTCTCAAGAATGAACTTTTCATCCTTAAGAATATTACATATCATACGTTTTCTCCATTCATGAAGTTGTCCCTTCACAAATTTGGCATAGGATGGAGATTCTAATCCACCCAAGGCCTCAATTCTTTTCTTGCATATACCAACCAAAAATGCTTTCCCTTTAGAGTCAATCTTTTTCTCCACAAATTTCTTAAATGTTTGTTGCTTCTCACCCTCTGATAATTTTTTGAACTCAGCTTCACTTGCAGTCAATAACTTTCCAATGCAGAGAGCATCCAAAGACAAATCTCTTGGATGGGCTACGCTAATTGCAAGAAGCCAGCTGTCATCATCAGTGTCATCTTCATCTGCATCATCTTCCATTTCGAGACTCTCTCTCTTGTACTTTTTAAGTAGAGAAAAACCAGTTTGGGACCACCAACTCAATCTTTGCTTGATTTCAATATCATCACCGTCCTTCAGTTCGACAATTTGGCGTCCTAGACAAACGGTATCATTTGGGTTGTTCTTCACGGTGAAACCATACTTGGAGATCAATATAGCGTTTGGAAGATCTCCATAAGTATTCAGCAATTCCTGTCCTTGTTTGGCCTTTTTCTGTAAAACGATATCACAGCATTGATCGGGATCAAGCAATATCTCATCCAGATTGTATCCATCTGGAACATCAAACGATTCATCCTCCTCCTTCTCCTCGAGTCTTTCCTTCTCGTTCTCCTTCATCTTTTTTCTCAACTTTTTATCAAGCTTATCAATGTATGAGGAGTTAATCTCCTGCTTGTCGTCGTCATCGTCATCGTCGTCGTCATCCCCCATTTCTTCATCACATTCTTCATCTTCGTGCTTCTTCCTATCACCATTTTCATCATCATTATTCACAACCTCATATTCTTCTGCTTCACTATCCGGTGGACCATACTTATCGTGGCCACACTCATCACATCGTCCACAGAATGGACAAACGTGAGCAATTGCAACAAAATGGACATCCTCGTTTCCATGAGCATCGTGGTTAAAAAGATCGGCAGCTGGAACTAAGGCAAGCTGATGAAAATCATCAATGACAAAAGCTCTAGAAGAGACGGCAACACATGCAGCGGCAAAAAAGCGGTATTTCCTTTCATTCTCTGCCTGATCACCATTCTCTTCTGGTGTTAGTTCGTATGGTGGTTTCACTATATGTGCATTATCCTTTGCAAATTGGAGACATATACTGTAATCTTCCTCGATGTCCTGAGGATCAGTAACACCCATCAGTTCGGCATCTGTGCCCTGTAACAGAATACGATCCTCATCTGGCCACAAAGCAGCTGGAAGCATGAGGTGCTTATCATCCTTTGTGGCACCGGTGTGAAAGTTTATCGAGTGAATGTAATCGTACCAAGGTGAGTTCTTTACCTGGGCCTTTTCATAGAGAAAGGCAAGGATTAGCGCAAATATTCCATCTATATGCGCGTCATGTAAGAGATTTGCAATATACGAGTTTGGTCCACTTAAGATTGCATCCTTACTTATTCTAAGAAGCAATCCCGACTCTGGATCATCCTCATCTGGTGTGATATTTCTCTTTGCGAAAACTCCTAGGCCTCCCAGCTTGGAAGGTTTCACCTCAACTTTGTCATCATCCCAATAAGCCTTGTTTGCTGGGTTCTTGAGCCATTTATGAAGCTCTGGGTAATTTCTAGTGCTCATTCTGAGGTCAAAATCAGTGCTTTATCACTTTAGAGAAATGTATTTGGGAACGACAATCGGTTTATAAAGCTGACATGTCAAAGATTAGAGCCCTGAAATTTTGAGTACTGGGAGTATGAGAAGCATCAAGCGAAAAAATTTAACAAACAAAATCAGCAGATTATTACCTGATCCGGAAGGTATGCTGAAACAGGTATGAAAAAAATTTTCACTGCTAATCTGTTTATGTATATACGCGACTAGTACATAAACTGGAATTGATGTACACAATTTGAAGGTCGAAGGTAAAAAGGTTGGGAAGTAAAAAAAAAAAATAACCGGAAAAAGGCCAGGGTGAAAAATACGCCTTTTTCAAGGTGGATCGAAATGTTTAGAGGGTTTATTAAAGGACCATCATATAGGCTGAAATAACCGGAAAAAAGCCATAGAAATCAAAATGCAGGCACCAGTTGTTTTTCTCAACACGTCAACACGCCGTCAGAGCGGACGTGAGGCGCAGATTCAAAACATAACAGCAGCTAAAGCTGTTGCAGATATTGTGAGGACATGTTTGGGACCGAAGGCTATGTTAAAGATGCTTTTGGACCCAATGGGTGGAATTACACTTACAAATGACGGTCATGCAATTTTGAGAGAGATCGATGTTTCCCATCCAGCGGCAAAATCGATGATTGAACTTAGTAGAACACAGGATGAAGAAGTTGGTGATGGTACTACATCTGTGATTATATTGGCAGGTGAGATTCTTGCCCAGACTTTCCCATACATCGAGAAAAACATTCATCCCGTGGTGATTATTCAAGCTTTGAGACAGGCGTTGTCGGATGCATTGAAGATCATCGAGGAGGTTTCCATGCCGGTTGATGTTAATAACGAACAGGCAATGATTAAGCTTATCGCAGCTTCTATTGGAACGAAATACATTGCGAAATGGTCGCAAAAGATGTGTGAGCTTGCCTTAAAGGCGGTGAAGACCGTTTTGGTTGAGGATGGCGATCACAAGGAGATCGATATTAAGCGGTATGTTCGTGTGGAGAAGATTCCTGGTGGAGAAATCGAGGATTGCCGTGTTTTGGACGGTATTCTTTTGAACAAAGACGTGGTTCATCCAAAGATGAAGCGGATGATCGAAAACCCTAAAATCGTTCTTCTTGATTGTCCGCTCGAGTACAAGAAGGCGGAGTCCAAGGAAAACTTCGAGATCACGAAAGACACAGACTGGAACAGGCTTCTTGAGATCGAGGAAGAGCAGGTCAAGGCAATGTGTGAGCACATTTTGGCAGTCAAGCCAGACCTTGTCATAACAGAAAAGGGAGTGTCGGACTTGGCACAGCATTATCTTTTGAAAGGTGGCTGTTCTGTGCTCAGAAGAGTGAAGAAATCAGACAACAACAGAATTGCAAAGGCCACCGGTGCAACCATCGTGAATAGGGTGGAGGACTTGAAGGAGACGGACGTGGGAAAGAAGTGCGGACTGTTTGAGGTGAAACTCATAGGCGATGAGTACTTTTCATTCATCGCCAAATGCAAAGATCCTAAGGCCTGTACTGTTATTTTACGTGGTCCTTCGAAGGATATTTTAAACGAGATCCAAAGGAACTTGGACGACGCAATGGCCGTGACAAGAAACGTGTTTTTCTCACCTCGTCTCTCGCCAGGCGGTGGAGCTACAGAGATGGCAATTAGTGTTGGATTAAGCAAGAGAGCGAAAAAAATCGAGGGGGTCCAACAATGGCCTTATCAAGCAGTGGCGGATGCATTTGAAGTGATACCTAGGACGTTGGTGCAAAACTGCGGTGGAAATCCAATCAGAGTGCTATCGCAATTGAGGGCCAGCCATGTCAATGGTGATTCTACGTTTGGCATAAATGGTGAGACGGGAAAAATCGCCGATATGCGTGAATATGGAATATGGGAGCCCGAAGTGATCAAGCAGCAGAGTGCAAAGACGGCCATCGAGAGTGCCAGTATGCTTTTGAGGGTGGATGATATTGTCAGTGGAGTCAGAAAGCAGAAATAAGGTGATTAGCCAGTATATACAGAGAAACAAATAAAATTCTCAGTACTTAGTAGCAGCGATAGTTTTATTTTTAACAGGTCAACAGCTCTTTGGAGATGAGTTTCCAGAGGTCTGGTACTTATTTTTGGGCCAACATTCCGGTTTCCAGACTGAAGGTATGTTGTCAACACCTCATCTACAAATCGGTGAGGTATGCATGGCTCTTATTCCATGATGCCGGATAATGCTAGGAGATGCTGTATAATGCTACTTACCCCTCCTTCATGCCCAATAGGGAGATGCCATGCCAATTTTTCAGCTGTGTACACACGCGCTTTTCAATTTTTTTTATATTTCTATGTTATTATATCTATAAATTTTTTTCCTTTACCTTCTTCGAACTCTCTTGAAGTAGGAGAAAGCTGAGAAGTTTTGAGAGAGAGAAGGAAAAAAAAAATTCGTTACTATGGAAGGATGGAATAGGAATCTGGTGCTTTTTCTTATTTTATTTTTCTTATTTTTTTCTCGACCCCTTTATACCCGTTCCCCCCACCTTTGGATCATTTTTGTACTTGAGGTATAAATATAACAACATCTGAAACAGACCCGTGGTTCACGTTTTCTTGTATTTATTTGTGCGACTGAACAGATTTTGGTGTGGAAATTGAATCCAACTGCGAAGGATAGTAACATCTATATTTTGGCCTAAACTGGTACGTCCTCATTTGTGCCTTTTTTTTTCCAACAACTAAAGGATCAGAAGAAGGAAGAGGCAAGAAAAAAAAAAGAGAGAGAAGTGGACTTTAGTATATTTACCATTGACATACACAAGAGCCACACAGCTGATAATGGCATATGGCGGATGACACGTTTGTTTGACTTAGAGTACACAAATACATAAAAAACGCATCATAAGCAGAAGATAGATTTGTAACAAATTGCAACAGCTCCAAACGGTATTCCAACATATACATACCAAGGCACATCACATCGAGAAATATATAAATGACTGACGAGGCTTTCCACTCCCCAAAATTGCTATCAGCGTCTCGCCTTCGAAGTGATAGTGATCCCCAGTATCGCTGTTCAATGGCTGAAAAAAGGATGGGCCGTTTATTCAAGCCGCATTCATCGCAAACGCCACAAAAGCCGCAGAGTTCGTTGCAAAGAGCTGCACTGCAGACACAGCAACAACCGCAGCAGCAACCGTTGGCATATGATGGTCTTTACTCGCGGTCACGTGCTTTCTCTACCACTGGACTTGGCTCAAACGGCATACACAGTGCACATCTAGCCCACGAATCGCACAGTTCGGGCTCCACCCAGTCGTCTGGGTCTCTGAAAAATGCCCAAAGTTCGACTACGCCTTCCTCAAGTGGATCTATCGGCCCACCTTCAAGCCCACTAAGCACAGGTTCTATCTCCGCAAAGTCGCCAGCTGCTTTGTCGGTACTTTCCCCGGGCACAGCCTCCCAAAACAGAAAATCCACGCCTGCAAGGAAGCTCTCATTCAGTCGGCCACCTTCGCACACACTGCCGTCGATGCCTGGTGCAAGAAGAGCTTCCGTGCATTCACCTCAGGCTTCTTCTACGTCTTCCCAATGCTTGCTGCAGGTTCAGCAGGCACAGAAGACACAGCAGGGGGCCACGATGCAGAAACCATCCCAGGGAGCACAATCACAGATTCGTCGCAGGCAAACCGGTGTTAGAAATATGCATGGAAGTCCAGGGAACATTGGAAGCGCGGGAAGTGTTACCGATGAGCAGCTTCTCGTTTTGGCCTCAAAATTCAACTTTATATACAAGGAGTGTATCATGTTGGTGCGGAAGCTGGGACTAGACACCACAATAAACCTGCAAGTCGGCTCCTACCAGAAATTTGCCGCCCTTTTAGACATTTCACATAGGAAAGCGGCTTCATCAACAGGCAAAGACGGTTCGACAGCACAAAATGCAGACTCAAACAGCCATAAAAGGTGTCCAGATCAGTTTATTGCACCTTTATCTGCAGCACTTGTCACATGTATGACAGATCTTCGAAGTTTGATCAGTAGTCTGGATATTTCGCCTGGTAGTTTACACTCAGGGGTTGAGCCAGAAGTTCTTCGTATGGGCTACTTTACCATTTACTCGTTGTTCATTGAGATGGTCAATATGTACCGAATTCTGTCTCCACAGATGAAGATTCTCCACCGGAGAACTCACTCAAACAAACAGATCAAAGGAAGTCCTTTTGCAGCACTTGGTCGTTCCAAACCGATCTCGTTACGAAGAAAGTCAGTTACAATATCAACATCAAGCTTCCAGTCGAGAGTGTCAGGAATTCAGAGTACAAAACCAGCGTCTCAATTCTCGGTAGGCGGTGCTTCGAGACCTCCGTTAAAGGTTGACACGGGGTCAAACTCAATGAGACACCAGGACTCAGACCTGAGTACGGTTAGTACGTTCTCGGATGCTTCACAGTTGAACTCTGCATTCACAGGAGTGGAATCGTTGACAAGCTCGTCAACCTCTGTAAACGTTCAAGGAATGGGCTTGATTGATGATACAAAGTTGTACGAGCTTATTTCGCACACGATACAATCTGCACAGGTTGTTTTTAGCCAGCTGAATGCCGCAATCGCAAAGAGTGCTAACAGCACAGCGAAAAAAAGCGAGCTGGATGAATTGAACCAGCCTGCAGAGCTTGATCACGTGGGCAAGAAGGTGAAGGAAATGACAATGCACTGTGTGGCATCTATGGAGCAGACCAAGCGGATCAACGCCACGCTTATTGCTGTGCAAAGCATGGACCATACAGATGGAGAGAGCCAGAAACGGCTGTATGAAGAGACAAATCTCTTCCTCAAGTCGATCATCAACGTTCTGGCCGCAACGAAAGGCGCAATCCAGGACATACCTGCGTTGAATGAAGTGCGAGGAGCGCTTTCAAATTTGACAAGAGCTACGAAAGAGTTGACGATCTGTTTGGAAACAAGCACGTTAAAGAAAACTGTGATGAAGAATACTTCTTCAGCGTCGAACCTCGTCGAGCAGCCAAGCTTGTCGTCTATTCCGTCAATGACTAACTTCCAGTACTTGACAGGACAGCAGCAGCATCGTTCTCGAACTCCTCTGCGTTCATCAAAGCCGCAGATTACACAAATATCGACGATGACGCGAAACACGGCACCTGCAGCACCGACAAGTGCTATACTCTCACCAAGGTCTCTTGCAAAGAAAACTAAAGTGGAGCTTATGGATGGAATTTCGATGCAGCAGCATATTCTTGGGCTGAAGGCTGCCTCCTCGATGCACACAGAGCGCTCTCCAATGAAAACGCCGCTTACCACACCGTTGGCAGCATCGATAGGACCGGCAGCAGCTTCAGCGGTGCTGCCGAATGCAAACTCTGCTTCTACTACAGGGATGAATCCGCATGATCTTGAGAGAAACCCGTTCGAGAGGCAGATGAACAACGTTAAGTAGCACATTACTGGATTAACATACATAGAAACGATAAATAATAAAAGAATACCTGGGGCGATGTGTCAAGAATGAACTGTAGCAACGAGAAGGGCATAGGAATGATTAACAGAAGAAAGCGTTCAAAAACCATTACACAGTTTCTCACATCAACTGGAAATCATCTCGTAATCTTCACTGTTGGGCCGTCTCTTGCCACCAAGTGTGCCAAGTGCCCTCTTTAACCTTGAAAATAGGCCCGGATCTTCTTGACCGGCGTTGGTCTTGAAGTTCGAAAGGTCAAGCGAATCGGAAGCTCCAGAATTCTCAACACGGGATTCCTCATCACCAGCAGACCAGGTTGGCTCTGTTCCATAGCAAGAGAGCACATCATAAGGCTTCCACCTCTTAAGAAGAAGCGAATTAGTGACCACACTCACTGAAGAGCAAGCCATAGCAGCAGAGGCAAGCATTGGATGCATATGGAGGCCGAACGGAACGATTAGGAATCCCATCGCAAGCGGAACCATCACCAAGTTGTAGATGATGGCGAGAACGAAGTTGGTACGAATGACCTGGAACGTCTTCTTCGATATGGCTATTGCGTTGAAGACTGAGGACATCGACGTGTTAGCGGCAACCGACTCATCCTTCTCCGAAGAGAGCAACACGATATCTGCAGACGACAACGCGACATCCGTACCAGTTGCAACGGCAATTCCCACATCAGCCTCGACTAGTGCGGGTGCATCGTTAATTCCATCTCCAACGAATGCCACCGTATGACCTTCTTCCTGCAAAAGTTCAACATACTTGATTTTCTGCTCAGGGGACGAGCATGCAAACACATTCGACGCTGGAATCCCAACTTTAGCGGCAACGTATTCTGCAGTACGGGTGTTATCACCTGTAACCATCGCCACACTGTAACCGCTGGATTGCAATGCGTTGACAGTTGCAACAGCATCCCACCGAATAGTGTCTTTGAACTCCATGTATCCACAGTACTCGTTGTCCACGGAGATGTGGCAAACAGTGCCAATGTGCTCGTTTCTCATAGATCGAGCAACTTCTGTAAAATCGCTCTCTCCCTTGAGCTTCATGCCGCTGAAAAGCTTTTCACTTCCGACTCGAAGCTCTTTGGACTCATTTTCACCTGGAGTTCTAACTGCAGCAACAATTCCAAGGCCACCTTTTGCCTCGAGGTTCTCTATTATCACAGAATTCGAATCCGCAAGACTGCTTTGTTGCATCACACTCTCAGCACCATTCACGATGGCCTTAGCAACCGGATGCTCACTGTTTTGCTCAACCGCGTGCAAAATGCTCCAGAGAACCTCTTCTTTAAGCATTAGAGACCCAAAGAACTTGTGGCTCGAAAGCGTCATTCTTCCAGTGGTAATGGTACCCGTTTTATCAAAAACAACGGTATCCAAGCCGCTCGTCGACTCCAAAACCTCACCACCCTTGATCAATATTCCATTTGTGGCTCCAACTCCGGTTCCAACCATGACTGCAGTTGGCGCAGCAAGCCCAAGTGCACATGGACAGGCAACAACAATCACTGAAATAGCCACCTGGAGGACCTTGGAAAACATCACATGACTTCCTGTCTTATCCTTGAACGTGTCTGGGATATCTTGCAGGTCCTCAATCCAAATGTAAAAGCACCAAAAGCAGAACGTGAATAGGGCAAGAGAAAGGATCGTCGGCACAAACTTGGCCGCAATCGCGTCTGCAAACCTCTGGACCGGTGCTTTTCTCATCTGTGCATCTTTCACGAGACTCACAATCTGTTGCAACTGTGTTTTCTGTCCGACGAGTTCTACCGACATGTACATGGTGGATGTAACATTCACAGATCCACCAATAAGTTTCGAACCGACTTCTTTCACAACAGGAAGCGATTCTCCTGTGAGAAGAGATTCGTCGACATCTGAACTGCCGAAAATGCAAGTACCATCAGCAGGGATTGAAGATCCCGGGAGAATAACAACGATATCGTTCTTCTGCAACAAGGCGACTGGAATTTCACGCTGAACAATGCCACTTAGAACCTTCGATGTGGCCTCTTTGGAAGCGTCAAGACCTTTGAAAGATTCTGGATTGGCCACTATAATGCACTTATCTGGAGTCAAGGAAAGCAACTTGGATAATGCAGTGGACGTGTTCCCCTTGGCCCGGCTCTCGGCCCATTTGCCCAAAGACACAAATGAGAAAAGCATCACCGAAGTATCGAAGATCAACTTTGGGGATTCTGTTGAGCTGACAGCAAACGCCCGGACTATGTTAAAAACAGAAAAGGCGTACACAATCGTGGTGGATGTACAAATAAGTGTGTCCATAGTTCCAGAACCATGTTTGAAGGCCTTGTACGAGTTGATATAAAACCTTCTTCCGAGCCAAAACTGGACGTAAGTTCCCAACACAAACTCCACAAGCACATCCAAGTACAAACCATGACCGATGTTCAGATGCATGTCGCATTTGTTTCTGATAGGTGGGAACACAGTCTCGAGGAAAATTATGGGGAGACCAAACAGAATGAGCCTAAAGAGATTGTTCTTCCAGTATTGGATGTCCTTAGCCTTGGAAAGTAGCTCTAGTTGCGTACTTTTATCCACACCATTGTCAATACTGGCATCAAATCCGCAATCCTCGATGGTATTCACTATAGATCTGATTCCCGTGATCGAGGGCATGAATTTTGTATACGCTTCGTTCGTTGAAAGAGAAACGGAGCACGAAATAACACCCGGAAGCTGTGAGACCTGCTTTTCGATTGTGTTTGAGCAGTTCGAGCACGTCATGCCGTAAACTTGGATAACTACTGATTCCTGCTCAACAGAGCCGCCTGTTTCCTGCTGACCTGGTCCATTTCCCGAAACGGTGCTTTTCACTGTGGCCTCGAAACCAGCATCCTCGACTGCGGATGCCAAATTTGCCGGTTCCACATCTTCTGTATGGTCGACCACAGCTTCCTCTGTTATCAACGACACATTGACGTTCTTCACACCTTCCACACCGTCTAATGCCTTAGTGACCGTGTTGACACACGCGCTGCACATCATTCCACCAATGGTAAGCGAAGTTTGGAGCTGTTTAGGGGTGTTCTGCTTCGGAGAAAGCGAGTTTTCACCTCCGAGCTTTTCTGTTTTGACTAATGTTGTCTCGAAGCCCACATCTTCAACGGCATCTTTCAGCACTTCCGGTTTGACGGACTGGGCGTGTACCACAACAGCATCCTCAGTCATTAAAGACACTTCAACACTTTGCACACCTTCAACTGATTGGAGAGCGTTTGTAACAGAGTTTGTACACGAGGAGCATGTCATGCCCCCCACCTGAATATGCGTTTTATATGTTGCTGTCATCTGTATAGCAGGCTTATGAGATGGCGGACGTCGAATGAAACTGATGTGAGATATGCTGTGAACTGAAGCCGATAAGATCTAGTTGATAAGATATAAATGATAAGATGATAAGATGACACTTTCTTTCAGCAGGCCGTTTAATAAATAAAGCTTGGCTCAATAATTTCTGTTTATACGAGTGATATTCGTGTAGATCTGGCTTTTTGTAGCAGAACAAATCGAATGAATGGCAAAAAAAACTGTGTGAACAAGGATTTAAGCAGATTACCGAATCCTGTTCCCGAATAATCCGACTTGCACTGAAAAAGAACGTTAATGAGGAGATAAGTCTATAGATACACCAATTTAGTAGACAGCACAAGGGCAAAACCGAGCTGAAAATGCCACTGTTCTGAAGTTGAGCCTAAATGCTAGAATGCTGGTATTTGAAGGCTACGACAGGGGGGATGAAAATATGAAAAGTTACGTACGGTTAATAAATATGATGAGCGGATGGATGGACACACAATGGGGTGGCGATTTAACACAATTCTATATTTTTATTTGAGTTTATTTTATTTGACTTTAATTGAATTTTTTTTAATTTTTTTTTTAACTTTTTTTTTTAATTTTTTTTTAATATTGTCTATATAAAATTTTCCCAGCTTCTCGGCCCAGCACTAACAAGCAATGCATATTATCTACCCACAAACGTTCTTCCCCAATCTCCGCTAATTCCGGCAATCGCTGAAAGCTGGATCGAGCAGTCCATTGTTACAGATCTTTGGGGCAGAATTAAACTATCTGGATTGGCTCATATTTGTATTCCTATATAGGACGTTGGATCACTAAGTTGGGCCACCAACTCGTTCCACTAACATGAACAGGAACATTTCTGATCGACCAGAAATAAAAGCCCATGAAGCATGAATTCGTTTTGACACGGGCTTCGTTGACAGCCTCAATTTGTAGCTCAATTTGTTCTTTTCACCGTACTGTAGAGCTTGTACTCCTTGATCATGACAACAGAGCCCAAGCAGAGAATAGAGACGGCAGCAGCGAAAACGTAGGAAGACCAGCAGCCGATTCCGTAGGATTCAATCATGGCATTAACGCCCCATTTAGGAGCACCGGATCGTATGTACTGAGAGTTATGGAGAGCTTTAGAGATGACCTGTGCCAACTGCTTATTTGAGACATCTGCCGGCTTTGCGAGTGTCAACTTGGCAACCATCTGGCGAGAGAGAACGATGGTGAAGATCTGGGAGCCAAGGGAAGTTCCCAAGACAGAGCCGATACCCCTGAAAGCATACTGGATAGAGGTAACGGAGGACTGGAAGTCCAGAGGAACGGCAGCAATGAGAGCCAAAAGTGTCACAGTGAGAAGTGACGAGTAGGACATCTCGGGAATCACGTTCAAAAGATACTGCTCGAGTGTTGTAGGGACGGTTTTCAAGCCGAACGGATAGGTACGAGCAAGCAGCCAGACCAAGCCGAGAGAACCGATTGCGTTGACAACTAGACTGAAGTACCAGTACCTGCCGGTCCACTTCATGTAGAAGCCAGAGCCAACCGAGGCAATAGAGCCCATGACGATCATAGGGACCATCCTCCAACCGATCTGCTCGGAGTTGAGCCCCGAAACCGTCGAAAGGTAGATCGGGTAGTAGTACAAGACAACGTAGATGTACATTGTGCCGAACCAGTTGGAGAGAGACGAACCGAGCACAGATCTGTCCTTGAGGAGTCGGACAGGGACGATCGGCTCCTTGACCGTGGTCTCGAAATGGATGAACGCTGCTAGCGCGGCAACAAAGAGAACTGCGACCGCAGTGAAAGAAAACACCGACTCAAACGTGAAGGAGGTCCAGAAGATGAAAAGAGAGAGCATGAGAGAGAGAGAGACAATCCCTGAAACGTCTACATGGGTGAACTTCTCGGCTAGCGAGGCCTCAGCTAAGATGCGAGCCTCAGGACTGCTCTTCACAAGCTTCGGAAGATGCAAGCTGTAAGCAATTAGAGCAAAGCAGGCCACGCCAATCGGCACCTGGAACCAGAAGGCGAGCCTCCAGCCGAATCTATGGGCAATCCAGCCACCAACGGTACCCCCGACTGCAGATCCCAACGCATAGAACGTATTTCCTAGACCCTGGAAGACACCCCTCTTCCTCAACGGAATCAGATCGCTCATTATAATAGTTCCAAGCGTGTTTAGGCCACCAGCAAAGCCGGACAAGAACCGGCCAATCACAAAGGAGGTCGTCGTCTTTGCCGTCGCACACTGCAAGCATCCAACGGTGAACACCAGGATGCAACCTTGAAGCATGGGCTTGCGGCCGAAGATATCCGACAATCGACCCATCGGCTGGACGATCGATGTGGAGAGTAAGTACGCCGTCGTGATCCACGAGATGTACGGTATGGCGTCCAAGTCGCTCGCAATATCGGCCACCAAAGTCGAGAGAATCGTCGAGTCTAATGCTGCGAGGAAGATCAACGAAAACACGGAGCCCAAAATGACCGAAAGCTGTGCTTTTGGAACAAGATATCCACCATCTACATCTTCGGTCTCATTTTCGCTCAAGTTCGACGCCTCGCTGGAAGCGTTACTAACCCGGCTTCTTATTCTACTGGCAATTGATCCATACCCGCCTGCTGAAAAGGCCTGATCCTTTCGACTATGTCTACTCACTGAATCCAACACATCTTCGGCCACAATCCCTGCGAGCGATGTGGATGTCACTTTCGTTAGCTGTGCAGAACCATCTGCATTCGCTGCCTGGGATTCGAACCTCGAACTGTTCGAAAGAAATGGCCGAACCTCGCTGTCGTCGCTATCTGAAACCGCCGATATTGAATCTGTAACTGAGAAATCGTCTTCTGCCATCATCGTGTACTTATTTCGCAAAAAGGTTACCTTTTTCCTACCACTAGCTTGGTTCTTTTGACAGATGCGATGGACTTTAGATATTTACGTTCTTCTGATGCAAATGATGTGCTTGAACTGATGACTATTTGGGAGAGAATTCATCTCAGACTGTGGATACGTGGAGTTCTTGGAACTAAATCTCACAAAATCCGCATTGTGGCTCTTTCATTGTTTTTCATACTTTATATCATATTTTTTTTTATCTATTTTTTTCTTTTCTTTCGCTTTACCTGCTTTGAAACCTAACCGAGTCACCGGCAGTAATTTTTCAGATTCTCAACCAAGGTCAGATAATGCTCTCTTATTTATATTACATGAGGCGAATAGTTATACAAGTGGATAAAGGATTGCAGGACTAGACACATGACAAAAAGCATCGCAATAGGCATGGCTAAAAGCCAGAAAAAAGCAAAGTAATTACACAACAACGTAATTCCATAACTACCTCATTATTCGGCACATCCAATAATAACTATCCAATTATCCGTACAGATTTCTAATATCCATTACACAACCAATCATTCGGTCTCGTCCACTGTCACAGACTGCTCTCTACTTTTCGCTTCTTTCCTTGCTTCAGCCCTCTCACGGTCTCTCTGAGCCTTTTCCTCTGCTTGCTTCTTTCTATAATCTTCCTCTTCCTTATCGTCCATCTCCTTTACCCAGGAATCTCCCCAATGCTTATCCTCAGACACTTCAACGTCCAACGTGTCTTTCAAAAACTTCCGTAGCTTCTTGCAGAATCGCGCTTTCTGGTACTCCGGCTTCTTCAATATGATTATAAGCACTCTATAAAGGTTTGTCGATCTAAGTGCTGATACTATTGATGGCTGGTAACTAACCACATCCTCTATTAAAGGGTTCAACTGGCCGATTTTCTGCTTGTAGTCGATCTTCTTCTCAGTGTTGTCCTCTCCATCTTCACGTTCATCTTCTTTCTTCACATTTTCGCTATCTTCGCCTTCTTCATCTAAGGGCCCCAATATTATTGTTTGAAGCTTTGCCCTTAACCTCGAATACACCCTTTTTGCACTGTTAGCCTCTTTTGAAAGCTCTACAGAGGTTGGAATGGTCTTTATGTCAACTATTCCCGAGCCTGCTTCAACTATATCGTCGCCCCAGTCATCCTCAGACCCAGATTCATCTTCAGGTTGTGATTCAGGACTGGATTCAACCTTTGGAGCCACTTTTGGTTTTGAGACAGATCTAGATTTAGCCCTACTAAACTTTGCTCTAGTCCTTGAAGAGGCAGGAACAACCTTCTGGGAAGACTTGGCCCTCTTTCTACTTCCAGTAGATGTGGAAGCAGCTTTTCTCTTCGTTGTTTTCGACTTCTTCCCACCCTGTGTTGCAGACTTTGAAGGCTTTTTACTTTTCGAGGTCGAGGTCAAGGACTTGGCTCGGCTTCTTGAGCTTTTCTTCTTAGCAACCTTAGGTTTCTCCTCTTCCTCCTCCTCCTCCTCCTGCTCATCTTCAATCTCTGATTCAGCCGGTTTACCTTCACTTCCATATCTAATGAAATCTTCTGCACTGAGCTCCTTATTATACGCTAATTTATACGCCTCAGTCAACTTCTTGCCCTTCGCATTCTTCTTCGCCACATAGCTACCGGTTTTGTCCGGAATCTCACCCTTCTTGACTAGATAATCCACAACCTGGTCCTCAGATAATGGCTTCAGATCATTTGTTGAGCACCATGTATACTCGTCATCACCATAGAATTTCACGCAAATAACTTCTCCGTGATCCTTCGACCTTTTTCCTGCTTTTCTTCTGCTTCTGCTCTTGCCTTTGGACTTGGAGGAAGACACCGACTTCGGCTTCAGTTTCTGAATATGCTCTGGGAGAAGTGAAAAGTCGACAACACGGGTCGGCCATTCAGGAAAGCCTTTGATTTTCGTCAATACGAGGTCCCCTGAATTAAAATGCGTGCCGTCAGACATTGCAACTATAAGACTGTTACTCTGAATGAATACTGCCAGTATCTATTGAGTGATCAATCTTGAGCTCTGCAGGATACACATTTATTGAAGGAGATGAAGTTCTCGAGGACAGGGAAAAAGCTGGCAGTCCGACGCGTCTTTGATATCGCCATATTTTTTGGAACTACTATTTTTTTTGGAACAGGGGGGAGTCGAAAGCGGGACTTAGCAGCACTTATTGGCACAAGAAGAGAAGCAACATAAAATAGACTGATGATATGAAGGTACGGAAGGTATGAGAGATGTGAAAGGTATGGAAGGTATGAGAGATGGAAGGTATGAATGTGAAAGGTATGGAAGGTATGAAAGGTATCAGAGATGTAAAAGATATGAAAGGTATGAAAGGCGTGAAAGGTATGGAAGGTATGGAAGATATGAAAGATATGACAGAGGTGAAAGATATAAAAGATCTACAAATTGTTAATGCAGATGACTACAAATTAATTACCCCCTCATAATTGTAGCCGTGGATGAAACTGAAGCGATCCGCTCGCAACATTCATCAACTCCCGGCTTGAACCGGCTATAGAAAAGTTGACTTTTCACTGCTGAGCATTGGATATAGATGGTGATATACATTCAAACACACAATACAGAACGGAGACCATTTTGGGGCGTCGAAATCGCACTTCACGTTAGGTATGAAGTTCAGAACTGCATTATGAAGCATGTCACGTGACAAGCCCAAACCCGAAATGAAACACAGCTACCTAGATTGCCAGATCTCTCACATCTTACCCCTCAAGCAACGCATCTGTGGTGAGATCTAAGAATTGAATCTTTACGTTACGTAATAACGGCTGGCGGTGAAGCTAAAAGTAAGCTGGATGGAACAACAAAGAATAGCGGGAAAGTCGGATAGGATCTCCGAAAGCAAGTGGAACGAAAAATACGACTGCGTGCATTAAACGGCAAGAAAGTAGAAGTTCCAGATGGTCATCAAAGGAAAAAGTTTCAGAACAACAAAAAAAAGCTTGGGCTGGACGTGGGA
The DNA here is from genome assembly GCA_001754015.1 of Brettanomyces anomalus. Classification (NCBI taxonomy): domain Eukaryota; kingdom Fungi; phylum Ascomycota; class Pichiomycetes; order Pichiales; family Pichiaceae; genus Brettanomyces; species Brettanomyces anomalus. The sequence goes on from MDSB01000014.1 coordinate 244,087, forward strand.
AAACAGACGGCAAGTGCATCAAACGGCAATCAAAGTACGTACGTCGCAACGCTTGGCACATGCCGGTTAACGGTTAAGTTGAGTCTTTCGGTCCACACGGCTGCCTGAATTTGGACAAGCAAATTTGAAACTCAGCGAGTGCAACGTAACTACAATAGCAGACGGCGTATCGGATTCACGTAATAACGGTGCTCTCTGATTCGTTTGGAAGTTTGCATTCTATTCTATTCTTTTCACCCACAATTTCTGCTGGAAAACAATTGGACCAGCGGCAGATTGCTTTGTTTGAGAAATTGCATTCAAATTGGCAAATTGCGTGAAATTCTACGGACTGCTCGGGACCCAGAAAAATTTTTCCAAGTTCCAACATCGGTGGCATACTGGATAGAGGGAAGGCGGTCGAGCCAGGATGTGGGATGGTTAGAGTTACTGCAATCGATTGGTCATTGCACAATATAGCACCAAGCAGAACCGAATGGATCTTCAGAAACGGAGAATTGGCAGAATTGGCAGAATGAAGTTTAGATTGGCAGAATTGAGGTTTCAAATTGGGTTTTTGAATTGAAGTTCAGAATTGAAGTTCGAATTGAAGTTTCGAATTGAAGCTCCAAATTGAGGTTTAGAACTGAAGTTCCAAATTGAAGTTCCAAATTGAAGTTCCAAATTGAAGTTCCAAATTCCAAATTGAAGTTCCAAATTGAAGTTCCAAATTGAAGCTCAGAATTAGGCACCATTAGGCTATACTATTTCTTTAACTGGTACAGAAATCTCGTTGGAACTGTCTCCCACTACAGCACCTCCATATTACATCATTAAAACCCCCCTGTACCTCCTGTATTTACCCCCGAACCAATTTCCCGGCCGCTATTATGTTTTTGGTCACCGTTATCCATTCATTCCGTGTATTTACATTTCTACCTTTATCGTAGTTTCTCAATGCTTTTTATTTACTGAATTCGACTTTTTCTTCTTTTTCATTACTTCATTATTATTTTTTATTTATTTATCTTTTTTCTCTGCCCGCTCTCGAATAATTCGCACTTCTGCTAATTTGCACTTCTGCTAATTTGCACTTCTCAGTGTTCCTCTCTTTTATTAACCGTATTCCGTCGCTCGCTTTCTTGTGATTTATTTTATTTCGCTTCTTTTATATTCCTAACCTTTTTCTTTCCTGTTGTCTCTTCTCTTTTCTCCTTTCCTTCCTTCTTCTTCTTTACTTTAAACATCGCAGGCCGACTCATATATTCAAACAAGTTCTCACAATGTTCCCAGCTGGTGTTATTGCCGTTTTGGTTATCGTTGGTGTTATTGGTACGTAATACAACTTCTACTCTCTAATTACAGGTTCTCCTAGCATTTGGACATCGTCACAGTGTTTGCCTTTCCACAAGTTGCCTTTCCTTGCCTCCTGTGGAATTCTCTGGACGGAATATGTCCGGCTATGGGCGAAATTTGCTGCCGTAGCGGCTTTTTATGCGTTATAAGCATTGGTTAGCTTCTCTGCGGAAATACACGGAAACCACTACTCAGTGCTGGATATGCCCAATATTTTGTCTTTGCTGGCCTGCTTTTGATTTCGTGTCCCTTCACGGCATCTCGTACTAACATTTACACTATCTTTTCAGCCTTCTCTATGTTCTTCTACTTCACCCATAAGAAGATTAAGGCAAGAAAGTCGAAGCATGCTGGACGTAAGTGAGGAAGCTAGTTGCATCCGGCTCCGAGAGGCACAAAAGCGTCTTTTCGGCTTCATTTTGCCTCTACAAGCTCTGCAAAAGCATATATGAAACAAGCAATTGGTGTAATTAATGGCTATTTTGTTCGTTTCAAGTGATACCAGGAGGATTCGCATCAGCCAGCTACTTTTTTGTTTAGTACAGTGACACATAGTTTATCGCTTTTGTTTGTTACAGTACGCATTCAGATAGTCTTGTGGCGTGCGGTTTTTCATGCTTTGGGCTGGTTTTAGCCTGAGGATGACCTCTCTCAGTACGGATGTACTTGTGCTACTTCTATTTCTATCAGTATAGATCGGTTCTACATACAGCTAGTGGTTTTTATTTTTCGCCGTTTGTTTCAAATTCTTGTTCGTCCATAACTTTCTTTTGTTGTCTATCACATTTTGTTTTCTTCTTTCAGTAGCTACTTTTTATGTTTACAAGTTTAATACCATTTTGCAGCTTGGAGTATTTGGTGTCTGCTTTTCCTGTACTGTAAGGTTGTGCTTACTGCGGGGAGTTTGCCGTTTAGTGCCACCCACTAAAAGCAGCATGACTAGTAATGAGTAATAATTAAAACAATTATTGGAGAAGCAACAAGTAATACAAATTGGATGTTATCAATTTTTTCTAGTTTTTATTACCACTTTTTTCTAGTTTTTATTTTCAACTTTTTTCTATTTTGATTACCAGCTTTTTATTCTCTCGGATATTTTTTTTGTTCAAATTTTTTTCTCGCCACTCCGAATCTACACGGGCCGCAGATGGTGAAATAATTAAAACAAGGAAAAAAGAGCGAGATTCGCTGATTTTCTTGTGGTGGACCAATCACAGGCGTTTGTCGCTTAGCTGCGAAATGCAGCCAAAATTTTTTTGCTCTTTGTTATTTGCACGCGGGTGGCAAAACAGGAAGGAGGAAAAAAGTGGTTCAGAGTTTACTATATGGTGTACGGATGGTGTATTCATACATTGCTGAGAGAAAAAAGGGCACGCTTGCTGAGGATCGGGACGCCTCAAAGGGCGCGTTTCCGCTTTAAGTGGACAGGCGACAAAATAGGCAAATTGGTTGATTAACCGAAACGGGCAGGTAGCGCAGAGACATTTTTTCACCGGCACGAAACAAGGGATTGGTACAAGGTTGGAAAGTGGAAATGAGCTAGCGGGCCAGCGACCTGCGCTTATCAGGCCAATGCAAGACGAGGATGTTCAGCGCAAGGCGCTGGAAAAGTGGTACAGTTTCATCTGTGTCAGGCTCATTTTTATGTGATTTTATTTTTAGTATTTTTTTTTGCAGTTTTTTTTTGCAGTTTTTTTTTTCTCGTCCTCCCAGGCAACAACGACCGAATTTGTATGGCTAATAAGGGTATTTGGTTTTTTTTGTTTTTTGATTTTCTTTTTTCCTTGGGTTTCCCTCAGTCCGATAATAAGAATAATTTTTTTTCCTTTTTTCGAGATAAATATTTTTTTCCTCCCGATTCATCCTTCCCCTGTAAACAACACTTTAACTAATTAGTCTCTCTTTCCCTTTTGGGTTTATTCTTCTTTTTAGTCAACCATTGCTTTAGTCTAGCACAATATATTTACTGAACCACGCTGAGCTCAATTAACATAGCACACAACAAGTAAGTATGACAATTCCACTTTAATAAGACTGCGGCGTCTTTATATTTATTAATTTTGCGGTTTTTATTTCGCTCACCGAGAATAGGGCACCTGTGAAAATTTGATTCGACACCACGCCATCTGTTCGTGTATCGGGCACTTGTTGGGCTCACAGCATGATAAGGGGGACAAGCACGTGTTGGGAAGCTTCATCAGCTGGAGCTGGAGGCGTGTGGCGCTGTTTTGTGGGACAAACGTGGTTGGTGGATGGTGGGAGGTACGATTTTCGGAAGGGCTGGAAAAACAAACAAGGGTCGAATATCAATTGGTGGGCGATCCCACAGGTGTGGATCAGGGCAGAAAATGGATGGGGCGGGGGTCGAAACAGGGAGTGGGCCCGGAGGGGAATAAAGCAAAGCAAGATGGACGGAATTGAACAGAATATAAATACTAACAGAACGCCGATATCAGTGTCTACGATACCTAAGCAAGAACCAGTGCTCCCAAAGGAGGAGCCAGGCAGTGTGGCAAACGGCAACGGGGCGGCCGGAGTGCAGGCCGGTGCAGTTGCCAGCGGGGTGAACGAGCAGGACGGCGCAAGCAAAGAAGGAGGAGCCGACGATGCCGAAAGCAAGGCGAGTGCCAGTGGCCACGAGAACGAGAGCGGCAACGCACAGGAGAAGGCGGGAAACAAGCGTGAGAGGCGGAAGATCGAGATCAAGTTCATCCAGGAGAAGTCGAGGCGTCACATCACGTTCTCGAAGAGGAAGGCGGGCATAATGAAGAAAGCTTACGAGCTTTCGGTGCTCACGGGCACCCAGGTGCTTCTCTTGGTTGTCAGCGAGACGGGCTTGGTGTACACGTTCACGACGCCTAAGCTACAGCCGCTCGTGACCCGCCCCGAGGGAAAGAATTTGATCCAGGCGTGCCTCAACGCCCCAGAGGAGCCCACACCGGAGGAGGAGGAGCAACAGGCTCAGGCTCAGGCCCAACAGCAGCAGCAGCAACAACAGCAACAACAGCAGCAGATTTCACAGCAGCAGGTTGGGCAGGTTGGACAGGTTGGACAGGTTGGACAGGTTCCACAGGGTGCACAGAGCGCACAGCAGCCCCAGATGCCGGGACAACAGCAGGGTCCACATCCACAGTCGCAGCTTCCCCCACCTCCCCACCAGGGACAGTACAACGTGCCTCCCCAGATGGCCGGCGGCTATTTGAATCCAAACGACCAGGGCAACTACTACATGGGCTTCGGCGGAAACCAGGGCTACAACTAGGCGGTGTGCTTTCGTTTATTTCTTTTTGTTTTGCTTTGTTTTGTTTTGTTCTGCCCCGATCTTTTCTTTCTCGATTCATTTTTGTATTCTGCTTGGGCGGCAACCTCGTCCCCTGACTCCGGTATTTAGCGTTTCTTTTTCGCTGGCTTCTAGCCTCTATGTATAGTTTATCTTTCATTCAATTTTGAGATATGATTAAAGTACGCCGGGAGTTTGGTAGCTTGTATGTGGGTTTCACTGGACGAGGGTCTGCTTTTGAGCACGAGTAAGGTGATTTGGTGGTGTTTAAAGCTTTCTTCTACTTTCTTATGCATCTTTAAATGCATTTCTTCTACTTGTTTAATACTTTCTTCTACTTACTTCTACTTCTCTAATATTTCTTATACTTTCTTATGTTTGTCTAATAGTTCACCTTTCTGAATACTTTCGTATACTCTTTCTTTAACACTTCTTTAACACTTCTTTAACACCTCTTTAACACTTCTTTAAAACTCTTTGGTATGTCTTTAATGCTTTATTAAACTTGTTCGATATTTGTTTCTTTCTTATATTTTCTCTAATACTTGTTTTATACTTGTTTAATACTTTCTTCTACTTGTTTGACACTTTTTCTACTCTCTTTAACACCTACCTCTGCTAAAATATAATACATGGACTTTGGTTCTATACTGGAGCTCCTTAGTTTTGTATGGTTGGAAGTGGGAAAATCCTGCTATATATTTACAACCTGTAAACTTTATTTGAGTATTCTGTTTAAACACTCCATTCCAGTACTTCACCTTTACATTAATACACTCTATCTATATATATCACCCATCCACCGCTATCTACCCTACACATACAATCGGTAAGTCTTCTCTATAGTCGGTCAGACTGCTATCATTCCAAACTGAAACCGTTTTTTTCCTTCCACCCTGTTTCCTTTCAATTTAAAGAATCAATTGTAATACAACTAGTCAACCTGCTTCGTATTCCCACTATTTTACAGACCTTGTAGGAGCTCCATGAAATACTGCTAATAAGCTATCTAGATTTATCACACGTACATTCGATCAACTATTCAATCACACGTACCTTTGCTCATTCGCACGAGCCTCAGCTCACCACTATCCTGCCTTCACAACATAACTCTATTCATTTGGATACAAACATCTGCAATCTAGGAATTTGCCTGATTAAGCGCCAGCACTTTCTCCACCAGAAACTCAATTTCCAATGATTTTCATCATTATTTCAGCCAATAGAGGGCCGTCATTCGACAACTCCCTGTTCCGCCGTGTCACTTCCTCGTATTTCTCACGAGTAATCACCCCACCCTCATACCGCTTTTTAACTAACTTGTCGCCAAAACCGGTGCTGAATTCGGGGTGTCCCTGAAAAGTGATCACGTGACCCGGACAATAGAAGCCCTGAAACTTGGCGAGTGCAGTCGATCCAACAAGCGACCAGGACTTCGGCATCGCACCGGAAAGCACGACATCCTGGTGCATCTCCATGACATTGAAAGTCGGGCAGTTGAACTCAGAGGTAAAAAGTTCACCCGACGAAACTTGGCTGAGGCCCATTTCCCAGCCTTTTGGATTTCTGCCCACACTGAAACCGGCAGCTCTGGCGATGATCTGGTGGCCGAAGCAGATTCCAACGAGAACGAGCTTTAATTCTGGATTCTGGGCCTGAAGCTGCAATATATCTTTGACGTATTGAACCAACCTTCTTATCCAATCTATGGAATCATCGAAAGAATCGCATCTGGAACCAGAGAGATACAAGGCAGCATATTTTCCAGCCTTAAGGTCTTCCAAAGACGGAACCTCAAACTTATCTATGGTATGAAACTTCTGAAATTCATAATTCCTCGAGAGAGAAGACGTTTGGAGTATTTTTACGGCTTGATCTCCGAAATCACCGTAAGTTTCTTGGAGATTTGGCACTGGATTATCCAACACAAGCACTGCAAATTTAGGCATTGCTTTTCGGCAAAGAGACGAGGTCTAAAAATGACAAAATAATACGCAAATGTAAAAGAAAAATGAAAGATTAGTAATGAAATACCACAGTAAAAGCTCGCAAAACTGTCATTTGCCGATAAGATATGATATGATTCACCTATCGGACTCTACAAAAATTCGGAAAAGAAAAGAAAAGAGGAAGCCAAGAAAAAGAAAGGGGAAAAAAAGTGAAAAATGACAGAAAAAGAAAAGCGTGTAAGGAGGTATGGCTTTTGCTGTTGTTCTGGCCAGATATGAGCCACACGATGCTCAGAGCACTACAGAGGTAGTGGCAACAATAAGAAATGAAATGGGGAGGGCGCTGGCGCCCGCATACCAGTCTGCGCTGGCGGTGGCTCGAGGGATTTAGTCGATGCGGGGAGCGCGGGAGCGCGGGAGTACGGCGCGGAACATTGCTTGGTCGCCGCTGGCCGTTGGAACTTCCCTCCTTGTTCTTGGGTCATCTCTCCAACTGTGGAGCATGCGCTGCGCAGGGCATTAAATTTTGGACTCATCCCATTTAAAGTGCTTTGTTCACCACTCGACTATAAATAGGTTTAGGATCCCCCACAGTGTGAGAAAAAAAATTCTGTTTATTAAGCTAATAGTTTGATCCTTCGTATTGATGGGATAACAACCATTTATGCATTGACAGGGGCTGTCTCTTGCGAGCGTGGCGTCTATTCAATATCTTTTTCTCTATCAGGGTCTTGTCACGCAAGATTTATGTATGAGTAGAGATAAAGCTCACATCAGTACAAAGCAAGCGGTGACGGATCTCTCTTCGGCTCTAGATTGTATTCAGATATCGCAGGGCTCACGTAATAACATGAGGAAGGCTCCTACTGGGTCGTTTGGCCCAACTGGATCGGTTGGATCGACTAGTTCTGGCAAGAGCAGCTTGCAGAGGTTCAAACAACCTGAAAGACTCAGACAAGTGCTTTCAGCGAGGCCAAGTTCGCCAGTGGCACCGCAGGAGAACACAGGGCACGTGGGGGACACCGAAGGCGTGAGGAAACTGCGTGAAATTTTTAGTGGAAGCAAATTTATAGAAGGTTTCACCCTAATTAGCCACAGATCAGCACCGAACGGGTTCAAAGTGGCAATTGTGCTCTCAGAATTGGGGTACAAGTACGATACAATCCTTTTGGATTTTGCCAACGGTGACCAGAAGTCGCCGGAGTTCCTTTCGATCAATCCAAATGGTCGGGTTCCAGCGTTAATTGACCACACGAATCCCGAGCAGCCAGTCACATTGTGGGAGTCCGGGGCGATCATTCTGTACCTCGTGGAGAAGAAATCGCGCGAGGAAGAAGTTTGTCCGTCAATCTGGGCGGAGAGTCTAGTGGAGCAGTCGCAGATCATGTCGTGGCTCTTTTTCCAGACATCGGGCCATTCGCCAATGATTGGCCAGGCGCTCCATTTCAAGTATTTCCACACGATAAGCATCCCCTCCGCAATCGAGCGGTACACGGATGAGGTACGTCGTGTTTACGGCGTGCTTGAAGTGGCCCTTTCTGAGAAAAGAGAGGCGCTAATCATGGAGTTGGACCGCGAAAACGCGGACTCGTACTCTGCCGGGCTCACGCCGATGTCCCACAGCAGATATTTTGACACACCCGTTTGGCTAGTCGGCGAGCGCGCAACTGTTGCCGATTTGTGCTTCGTAACGTGGAACTACGTGGTTGACCGCATTGGAATCGACCTGAAAGCGGAATTCCCTGAGGTGTACAAGTGGACGAAGCACATGATGGGTCGGCCGGCGGTGATGCATGCTTTGAAGTGGAGCGGGGATCAATGAAGATGGGATCTACCGAAATGAAAATTGACGGGAGATGTGAAGTGTGGGTGGCTAAAGAAGAACCGAGAACAGGCCATTCAAATGAAACTCAATAGAAGCAAACGCAATAGAGGCAAACTCAACAGAAGCAATTTAATAAAAACACATTCAATAGAAGCAGTTTAATGAAAACAGAATCAACCGAAACAAACTAATAAGTTGGATGCAGAATAGCATGGAACGTATTGTGAATATATATACAGATCTTATTTTGGAGAAAGCTAGTCCGCTAAAATAACAGCGAGATTGACCCAAAGAGGAATATGCCTTAAACCTGATACAGGGATTTCGTGAAAGGCCAAACAGGGAGTGAGTAAACCGGCCATTTCCTAGGTTCCGGAGATAAAGACGGTACATACCTTATAGGTACAAACAATACCCCTTTTTGATCCACATGCTTTGGCATTATACCATTTTTTCTGCAGCTAAAAACAAGCCCGCAGTATATGCAAAGAAGCAGCTGCCTGCCATTAATAAAAACGCAGCCTATAATATTTCCATTATTTGGAATAGGACGCTTGTATAAATACTGCTTTCAGCAGCAGCATCTTTTTAATGCATGTCAGATCAGCGAAAAGCAAAGTGAAGTAAAGTAAAGTAAAGTAAAGTAAAGTAAAGCATTACTATAGAAATATGAAATTAAATAGATTGAAAACGGATTGTCGACTAATCGGCAAGCATATATTCACATCTTTTTTTCCTCTTTCCCGTTTAAAAGTTCATCGCTTTTCCTCGCTCTTCATGTGGAAAATTTCCAAATCTCGAAGTTTTAACTTTTTCTTGACTGGGTTAAACATAAACAAAATTCCTTCTTCAAGAAACGATATTCAACTGAAAAGTGATCATCCAAAAAGACCAGTTTCTCAAACAAGAGTAAACATGGAGAACAGGGAGACGGCCAAGGCTGCAGGTGCTGCAGGTGCTGCAGCAAAAGGCGCAGAAATAGGCAAAAAGGCCGAGAAAGCAAAAGGGTTCACGAACCCAGCACTACAGATGATGGGGATCCGGCGGATCAGGCTTCCATCGCGCAACTGGACGCTATTTGGATGCGCCGTGTGCGCGTTTGTGTGTGGCGCATTCTACGACAGGCAAAAGCAGAAGGAGCAGCGAGCCAAGCTCATGGCGTGCGTTAGCGCAGGCGGGGAAGAGCGCTACAGCGCATCGAGGATACCGCGCAAGGTGCGCATCTACGCGGCCCCACCACCCAACGATTACCTAAGCGAGACCATGAAGTACTTTCGGAGATTCGTCAAGCCCATGTTAAATGCAAGCGGGATTGATTTTGAGCTCATAAGTGAAGATCGCCAGGGCAGAATCCGCAGTACGGTGGCAGAGGAGATTCGGAAGTTGCGGCGGAAGAAGCTCGGGCTACCGGATAAGAGCCCAGAAGAGGTGGCAGCGGAAAAAGGCAAGAAAGAGGAGGCGGACAAAGCGGCGAAAGAAAAGGGCGGCAATAAGAACCTCATGAACATCAACCCAAGCTTTGGGATGGCGATGAGCGGCATTGGCGGACAAGATGCGAAGCAGCTGGGGACAGAGAAGCAGGAGGCGGAGAAATTGGACGAGGACGGACATGAGATAAAAGCGGTGAAAGATTTGTACTCTCCAGGAGACGTTTTAGGGTTGACAAGGTTTTTGAAAGACTCGCCGGAGATTAAAGTGCGGTCGGACGATGAAACCGAAGGCAGTGTACGTGAGTCTGGCGGGATTATATGTCTTGGGCGAGGGGCGTATAAGGAGTACATAAACGGAGTTCACGAAGGTCTTTTAGGGCCGGTGTATGAGCCGGAGAACGTGAAGGCGGCGAAAGCGGCGGTTGCAGAAGAGCGGCGGAAGGCGGAGAAGCCCGACAGCGAGCTTACGGAGAAGCAGAGGAAGAGAAGGGACCAGGAGCGGGAGAGACAAGAGAAGGAGGATCTTGCAAAGCCCGCCCCGCCCTACATATTGCCGGGCCAGTACAAGGAGGCGGACATTGCCCAGGAATTGGAGGTGGCCGGTAACCCTCGAGATGAGAATGGGCAGTACTATTTTTTTCTGGAGCCCATCTTGGTTCTCCGGTTGTACACGGTGGCGGGGTTCACGAAATTGCCCGAGAGGATTCGCCGGTTCTACACGAAGCGCCGGCAGCAGGTGGAGTATGGCGAGCGGGTGAACGGGCTCGTGGAGAAAAAGCACCGGCAATTTTGCCCGGGGGATGTGGACTGGGAGGCCGCGGAGGAGGACGACTGGCCGGGCCCGTGGGTTAAGCGGGGCAGGGAGAAAAACAGCGAGTGGTGTCGAGAATTCAAGGTGGACTCGCGGGTGGCAGAGCTGCTTGCCGTGTACGAAAAAGAGCCCATCGACTTGGACGGCGTGGTTACCCCTGAGAAGAAGCCGGGGGAGAAGTGGGGCCGGAAGCCGTGGGTGTGAGATGGATTGAGATGTGGGATGGATTGAGATGTGAGATGTGGGGTTGAGATGTGGGATTGAGATGTGGGATTGAGATGTGGGATTGAGATGTGGGAATGACATGCGGGTTGTGATCTGGAGTTGAGATACGAGATGTGAGACTACGAGAATAAAGATCAATTATCAGATCCCTAATCTTGAGTTAATCTGGAATTTCATGCCTTATTATTCGAAATCCAATACGATCTTTTCCGTGAAGAACAATGATGGTATAAATGTTATGACCCCAATCGTTCTGACAGAGAATAAAGCCTAGGGTTTACTAATTATGTCCTTTATCACTACACAAATATGATAGTTGGAGTTATCGTTCCAGTTATCATTATTACATTTGTCAATATTTCGTTACGGCCTTCATTAATGTTATCAAAGAATTTGCTGTACCCATGTCATATCCAACGTTTATCCTTCACCTCTCACTACTTGAATTGCCCACTTTTCTGTGATCTGAACTGACTTCTGTTAACGAATCAAAAACTCATCAAATCAGAAACTCACCAAATCAGAAACTCACCAAACTGGAACATCTCCAAACTGGAACATCTCCAAACTGGAAAACTACCGGATTGGATACTCACCTCTCAAGTATGCCTTTTTCCACATCTTTTCTTCATCATCTCTCATTGATACACCACAGCATTAGGAGTTGGAACTTTGTGCTGAAAAGTGCATCTGCTGTCATTTGTTTCAAATATATCTGCCCTATTTGACTGGTCTTTCCTCCTTTAGAGCAAATCCTACATATGTACTCATATATTTGACCGAAAGCTCATCTTGTAAATATAACTACATAACTGTATACAATGCAGGGCTCGTCAAGACCGAAAAAAGGTTGTGAAAGCTCAAGAAAGCTATGGAAGTTGAAAGTTGAAAGTTCTGAAAGTTATGAAAGCCCATTAAAACTCATGAGTGCTCACAAATGTTCATGAAAACTCACTTAATTTTTTTTCACGAAAACCCACAAAAACACTGATGACCTTTTCACCTCCTGATAAATCGACTTATTTGGCACCCGGCTGGAAGGTCAAATCAAGGAAATCGTGCGGATCGATGAAACTCTTGACATACTTCAAGTTCTCAAGCCTCACCTTTTCAACATCCTCACAGCTGTACCCGCAGTAAGAGATGACGTCTGCAGGCTTGATAGTGCGTCGATTGTCCTTGAAGACCAACTTTCCCACGCTCAGGGAGACGACCCTTTCGCCCACAATAAACTTACTAAGCACAAATATCCACTTGTCGTCCCAAGTTAGGATCCTGTTCTCGACGCGGTACTTCTGGAAAGGAAGGATCTCCTTCATGAAGTAGATGCCGATTGTAGCCAACGGAATGTATGGGTACTTGCCCCTGTCCTTGTGGAAATCTATGAGGTATGGGTACAACTTGTTCAAGAGAGCCTCAGTTCGGTTCAAGTCCAACTCTGTTTGGTATGTGCCGTTGTTTTTGTGGAACCCGAAGAAATCGCATTCCATTGGGCAGCAGTATGTGTACTTGGTGACCGGGGCAAAAAGCGAGAGTTTTGATTGGTGCACCTTGTCTTCAAAGGCTTTCAAATGGGACGGTTTATTCCTGAACATGAGATATTTTATGGGAATTGCATAGAACCGGATGAAATAAGCAAGGGGGAGGTACTTGAATGAGGAGGCTGCAAACAAGCCTGCCGCGGCAATTGCAATTTGCGACCACATTGGAAGGAAGATGAGAAAAAGATGAAAAGAGACGAAGAAAATAGGAGAAAGATGTGTGAAAGATAGGAAAATGACGAAGTAAAGGAAGTTAAGAAGCAATATGGGAAATAAGGGAGAAGGAAAATTAAAGCAAGCGATAAGATGAGATCCGGAAGACGATAGGAAGCGAAAAATTGAAAACCGAATTTCAGCACGGATTTTGAACATTGCCAATTCCAGCGTGTGTGGGGTTCTGAGATTTCACCCGCGAGACGTGGGAGGATTTTTCAGTTGAAAATTTCAGTTGGGCTTATTTAGTGGAGTAGTAGTTTACCTGGGTTGATTGATTGATTTGATTGATTGATTTGATTGATTTATTTGGATTAGTTTATTTGGATTAGTTTATTTGGAATAGTTTATTTGGATTAGTTCATTTGGCTAACTCATTTGAACTCATTTATTTGTTTGATTTAGTTGGCGAATTCTAGGCTGTATATATTTAATTCTAAGTGGGATAAGGTTTTTCAGATCTGAATCAGATGACTGCACTGACTCTATGACAAGAAATGATATCATGGGCTTTTTGCGGATCTTGCAAAACGTTTTAGTACTTATCAAAGTATTCTATCCTGGAATCATAGGTTTTGGTTGAATCAGGGAAAATGCAGATATCTTTTAGCATCCTAAAAGACTTTATATGGAACTCCTTGCGTGAGAAGGACTGTGCAGTTTCATTGATTCTTTTTGAAGTGGATATCAACACATTAACTGCTCAAGAACTCAGTTCATTTGATATTCTGCTTGCTAAACTCCCAGTAGTTCGAACTCCTGTCTCTTTCCGCGATAAGCTTAGAAAGTGCCTTGTAGAATTTCTGGCCGTTCTCACACAATCCGGAACACCTATGAGATATTTCCCATCGTCCTCTAGGTCATGCTTTAATCAGATAAGCCTTACATTCACAAGCACATTTACACGATAATATAAACAAAAAAAGTCCACTGGCAATACTGAAGAAAACAAGAACTCGTTTTCATTCGACTCTTTAAATTCGCCGGACGTCAAATTCATCAGAAAACTTTCAGTATAAAACAAAGTACTTCTATACGGCACTGGGTAAACTCATCATCAAAAAAGCTTGATATAAAGAAATAAATAATACACTCTCCAATCACAATACCGACTTCACCTGTAACCAGACTCTTAAAACGGCCAAAATAGAACCATCAGCTAAGCACATCCCGCAAAAATGCCAGACTATGGAAATCTCCTGGAGCAAAAATGTCAAGACCTGAATTTGATTGATTTGGTATGTTTCCCATATGTACATACAGTTTATATTATGTGGATATATCTGTACTTGTTAATGATAACAAGAATGCCTAAGTATAATGCTGTATGAGCCTCATTATTCCTTTAAGGTATTATAGATGGTTGAGTAATTTGATGGTCAAAAGTATATAAGTGATAGAATGGAAGCAAAAGAATGGAAGCAAAAGAGTGGAAGCAAAAGAATAGAAAAGAGAACACAAGTAAGGAACATAAAGGTAGTTCTAGGGTCATTAATACCAGATTTTATATAGTATCTAGTAACTAATATATTATGGAAATTATACATGTGAAACTGAATATACATACAAATATCTTCACTTTATACAGTTGTAGTTCTGTCAAAACAATAGCATTTGGGTCAATGAGAACATACAGCATCAACACACCTCCAATTCATTTCTGCTACCAAGGGACTTTACTCCGGTTAAATACCAGCAAAAGCCAACTGATATTCTCTCCAGTTCTCCCCAGTCTAAGTGACTGATTACATTATTTACATAATTGTAATACAGTCAAGCCCAAGACTTTCTTTTGCTACTGCTATTACTTTCACTACAAGCTCTGCTTGTTTGTCCAAGGTAACTTCTTTGGTTGCTGTCTCCAGCTTTTCATCTTCAGTTTAGATTCGGTTGCATCAAGTGAGAACACAGTCATCACCACAGCTTCTGCAGAAACCACTTCATCAGTTGTAGCTACCACCTCCTCTTCCGCTGCTCTTGCTTTTCCTCGTTCTCATCATCCCTTTCATCTCTCTCGAAGACTCTTTTGGATGACCACACTGCAAAGAGAATTCTTGAAAAGGCTTTACTTGGGATTCCACCTTTGACAGTTCTTCCCAAGACTATGCTCAGGAATATGCCCAGAACGAAGCCCATAAGTATGACTGTTTCGGTAGCTTGGTTCACTCTGGCAGTCCTTACTGTGAGACTTTGGTCTTTGGCTGTGCTTTAGAGGGCGTTGTTGAGAGGTGGTAAGATAAGGTAACAATTACGACTACTCTTCGTGCTCTCCCTATGATTACTGGGAACTGTCTGTAATCTCAAAGAGTGTGGGGATTTATTGGTGTCTACATCATCTGCTTCCTTAAGCACGAAACTATGCACATGCACACCTGAAAACTTCGCTTCGTACTTTCAATAACTCTTTGAATACTTTATAAATCCCTCTATTACTTTCTTCCATTATTTTTCAGTTTCTTCTTCTTCTGTTCTTTCACTCGGCAGCTTTTTCATATTAGAGAACTCGGACAGTTGAGATTACACCTTGAAGAGGAATCAGGTCAGATCAAAGAAGGATTCGTAGCAATTTACAAATTTAATACAAATGATACGATGTATGGTACCTAATACATTATATATTATACATAATATCTAATAGAGCACGCATGCATGGTACTTACGTAAGGCTTTCTGGGGTAAAGAAGCGCTTCCAGACAGCTCTGTACCTACGAATAAGGACAGCAATTTCCAAAAAGCAAAGCACAAAACTACCGAGTCCTACAGCCCAACTACCATTTCCAACTAGCGTTTACCATTTATTGAAGCATACCCATAACAGTAGTCAGCTTACACCGTATTTGCCGTTTCATACAGCGCTCCCATCCCACGGCCAGTACACCCGTACACCGGAGCATATCGGGCAGGAACCACAGAACCACCTACCTGGACTCTATTTCCAAGTCAAGCATTGGGCTTCGGCATACAACTGGGTCGGGCTGGTGTGTACAATAAGCAGAGTAAGGCATAGCATAGTAAAGTGTAAAGGGAAGTAAAGCAGAGAACTGTAAAGCAGAGAAAAAGATAATTAAAAGCAATTCGTGTGAGTTCGTTAAGCAGCGACACAAAGACAACGCAAACGCGTGCAAACGACGGCTACTTCTGGGAAAGACTGCCCCTGTCGATGATCCGCGGGCACGCGCCCGTGGAGATGTGCAGCTTCAGCCAGTCCTGGACACTCTTGAAGTACATCCCGCACTCTTTGCAGTGTCCACTGACCTTAGACCGCTCGCTTTTCATCGTGTTGGGAGGGTACTGGAAGTGGATCGCCTTGAGGTGGTTCTTGTACGTGTCGCACCGCGTAAAGCACCCCGTTTGATGGCACAGCTCCCCACGAACTGCCTTTGCGTTTGGACCCGGGTGAAATGGGCATTGGTACTCCCAGAAGCCCTCCTTCGACCGGTGGCACTTCTCATGGCGGATGAGGTCGTTGAGCCGCTTGAAGGCCCGCATACACGTGGGACAGCTGTACGGCTTTGAGCCCTTGTTATGGATGGATTTGTGGGTGGTGAGGTTTGAGTAGAAGTTGTGACAGATGGGGCACTCTCTCTTCTTGCGGCTGCCTGCTGCTGCGCCGCCGCTGCTGTGCTTGCGCTTCCTGCCGCCG
>MDSB01000014.1:260348-300250 GCA_001754015.1 Brettanomyces anomalus
CGCAGAGGACGCCGAGCGCGATGTCCTGCTGCTGGCGGCGGCGCAGCGCCCCGCAAGGCTCGCGGAAGAAGACGAGCTCGACGCGTATGATGCCGACGGAAGCGCCATTTGCGATTGCAACCTCGGCTCAATGGAACCCTGATACTCCTTCTTTGCCTGCTGCTGCTGTGGCTGAGAAGCCGAAGCGTTTGTTAATGGTGGAAGGATGTGCGACTGGCTACTCTGCAGCTGTTGTTGTTGCTGTTGTTGTTGCTGTTGCTGTTGCTGCTGGTTCAGAAGGGAGACCCCGGCGGCCGATCCTATAGTTACGGAAGACATGTTGCACTGGAAGCCACGCTAAAGAAATGCAATACGCCGTACAAGGGTGCCTGGTGTAATGGTGTGCAGTCGAGACTTTTTCGCCTGGCTGACGTAATAAATGCTCTGGGTGTTTTTTCGCACCTGCTGATTTGTGTTTTATTTTTAAAAATTTTTTCGGCCTGTGGAAATTGGCCAGTGTGCTTTTTTTCTCTTTGAAACCTTGCCTGGTAGTGCTAGTAGTGCTGCCTGCAGATTTCCGAGATGAGAAAACCGCTTGTCAACTGTGTGTAAACGAACGGTTTCAAGTTATCTAGTGTAATAATATATGGTTATGAGGGCGCCAGAGCTGCTAACCAATAACGTGTGGTGGCTATTGTATTGTATTGTATTCTGTAGATAAACAATGAAAAAGCCAGCTATTAATTGTCTTTTTGGAGGTCTGTCTCAATTAGAGATGTGATGAAATGGAATGAGCCGATACGATATGATATGAGACTCTGATTCTTCGAATTTCCAAATTAACCAGATGAAAAGTTCAAAGTGAAATAAATCAGGTGAAACTTGAAAGAAATAAATCAGATGGTATATGTCAGGTGAAATATATCAGATGAAATCAGATGAAATCAAAATACTTGCAATTCAAAAGTATTTGATTAGCCGTCTTAAATGAGTGAAAATATTACTTGGGCTTGGTTGAAAAATCAGGCGGAGTTTGGCGATAGAATTCAACTTGAAACAATCCACCAATCGCTAAGGAAATGCAATTATGGTAGGATAGCAAATAAGTCTCGAGATCCAGAAGACGTGGGAGGAAGAAGGAAGTAAGCAGAGCGAAAAGAAATGAAGGAGAACTAAACTAAAGCAAAAATAAATAAAGCAGAAGTAAAAGCCCAAAATTCATCGTGAACCAGAAGATGAGACCACAAGTGCAAGTAGGCCAGATGCATATTTATATTTATATTGAGAAGAATATTATATTGAGAAGAATATTATATTGAGAAGAATATTATATTGAGAAGAATATTACATCGAGAATAATATTTATATTGAGAATCATAGCTGTATTGAGAATAGTAACTGTACTGAGAATAATAGCAGTACTGAGAATAATAGCAGTACTGGGAATAATAATCGTAATCATTATAATAATTGTATTGAGAATAACATTTATATTGGGGAGAGCATTAATATTGAGAATAGCACTCACCCTACATTCACAAAGATATTTTTGTTCGCACTTAAATTTTGCTGTTATTATTATTAATAGCCATTCTATTTTTCATATGCATAGCTTATTTTGTACGATGCAAATAGCGCACAGCTGAATCACAAACTCCTGATATCCCTATCATAAGAAAAGCTGCGCATACAAATCTGCTGACAGCGGCAACGCTGCCGGCGGGGCTGACCTGAGTGCGCGATCCAGCCGTTTGTTTTTTCAGCCGCCGATTAGTTACGCGCCTGCCGACGGCCGCTCCTGCGGTACTTTGCATTGTTCTCAGCGCAACGGCTGACTCTCAAGATCACGGTGTCCTGATTGTGCACGACTCTGCGCACTTGCGCCATTGTTCTTGCGCTCGCTTTCTGGGGGACTGTTAGGTGGCCGAAGCTGTTCTGGTGCGCGGCTTTTGTGTTTTGCGCCATTGTTCTGTTTTTTGCTTTTTCTCCTTTTTCTTTTTTTTTTTTATACTTGCCTAGACCTCGACCATCGGGTCCATGGCCAGCAGGTGGCGCTAGGACAATAAAGTGTCCAGCGCCAGACCAAGGGTCAAAACATTTTTTTTCCTTCTCTGTTGCGCACTGCGGTGTTCTTGGCGACGTACAAGATCTCTGTGCGCCAGAGCGCTATGAGCATGTTGCCGCAACTTCAATCCACCGCACTTCACCCCCTGCGCGCTCCCGCAATCTTTCCTCCATCCATGTCTCTCGTGCGCATCCTATTATACTATTTTTTTTTTGAGTTCCATTTTTATCTTTTTCCCATTCAAATTTTCCCTGCGGGTTGTGGCTTTTTGATCATACGTTTATTTCTCCTCGCACGGGGCCCGCGATTTCCTGAGTTCCTGAGGTTCCTACAGTTCCTAAAGTTCCTAAAGTTCCTAAGATTCCTAAGGTTCCTGCCGTTCCTGCGGGACCTCTGGGTTCCAACATTATGTACTGCGCTGGCGGCTTGCGCTGGGTTTCCGTCAAGATCCGCCAGCGCACCCGTTTTGCGGCCGACCAGCCGTTTCGTGCTACGCCATGCGCTTTGCGGTTTGCGCCCTGCGCCGGATCTCAGCCATGCCCGCATTTTCCACTACCCATTTTTACCCTCTATTGCTCTGTGTTTGAGTGCTTTTCACGGTAAAATACACACTTCCTAAGCACGGCATATTTGCCGCCTACCTGTTCACTTGTTCTTCTCCGCTTTTTCTAAATATTCCCCCCCTTCTTTTTCGTATCAAGAATTGTGAAATCTCCGGCGCACTCGAGCGAATCTCGCGCATGGCGCTCGAGGATATTCCAGCACAGCCGGATGGCTGAAAACAAGCCTAAAAAATTTTCTCGAATTTTTCAGCGATTCTTCGGGTGAAAAAAAAATCAAAAAAAAATTCGAGAAATCGGGAGAGGTGTCAGCAACTCGCCGTATCGATATACGGGACTCTGGAAAATTCTACTTTAGGGGACTATCGACGCGTCAATATTGTACCATCTGTGTGCTTCTATCAAGTCAAACATCGGTAAGCTATTGGGAGCGTTTAGATAGTTAGCCATTTAGCTACTCAGCTACTTAGCTGCTTGGCCACAGGAGTTTGGACCCCGTGGCGGTTACGAAGCCCCTGAGATCGGCGTGGGCAACCACTGCAAAATTTAAGGTTTCAAATGACGGCTCCCACATTCCTACAAAGTGTGCAATATCAAATGACATGTGCTGTGGATTCCTACTACGAGGGCAGCCTATGTTGCCATTCAAGTGAGGGGTGTGTCAGATGATGGATCTATCAAATAATGGATGTGTCAAATGCTGGCAGAACCTGAGCATGCATATCTGGGCAACCAATCCAAAGCTGCCATCCAAATTATCAATGCCAATTGACAAACACAATAAACACCCAATTCGTGACGTATTCACCTTCCACATTTGGATCTGCACACACAGAAAAGAGGTCATGGTTCTTCCGTATCTGCCGCTGAATCCTGCTCCTTCCAGATCTTATTCACAGGAGTTGCCGCACACATATCTTCTACAATTACACCCGTTTCAGTGTGTAGACTTGGCTTTAGTAATACTGACCTTGGCTTCTGGGCTTCGGCCTTCCCCCGGGATTTAATAACCAAGCAGGGGGCATCCGGCGGCTTTACCCCTCACTCTCACCATTTTTTCTTGCCGGCTAAAGCCGCACCACGTCTCTATTTTTGCAATTCGTGTTTTTTTCCGGTCCTGTGACTTGAAGTAATGAATTGTGTGTTATTCTGCTGGAATCGTGAGGAAGCCAGGCCAAAAAGCACGGTTGTCCATTCCTGTTGGCTTTCAGTAAAGGGCGCACCAAGTTTTCAACTACAGGGTATCCTTATCTGCACTTTTTGAAGGAGCTTGATCTCGGGATCCTTAAGAGTCTCCATGTGCTGAAGATTACCCAAATAGGAAATATCAAGAAATACTTTTTTTCTCATATTTTTTTTCGTCGTTTTTTTTCCCGTCTCTTTCATCTTTTTTCCACATCTTCTCATTTATGACTTATATTTTCTCCCTCTTTAAGGCCTTACCGTACACAAATCGGTCCTTTTTGCACGTGCTCCAGGCACACAGAGGCCCTGGCTTGGCTTCCAGCAAAAATCTGGCTAGACGCGGCTTGTTTTGGTGTGCGTTAAAGCCAACAAATAGTGCCTCGAACCGCAGGTGCCCAAATTCTCGTTCTGTGAACAATGCTCGGTCAAATTATTGTGCAGTGCAAATTTTCAGGGTGTTCAGTGGAAAAGCGACTGGACTCGGCTGAACTGTTTTGCGGAGTTCGTTCCAAATTTCGGAGCGGATTTGTAGACTAACTACGCTGGCAAGATTGGTGCTACTTATACTAATTACATCCTGTTCCAAACCATCGAGCATAATAGATGTGGATAGTGGTAGCATGGAATGTGGATAGTTCTGGGGCTGAACCACTTTAAAAAGCCACGCACTATTTCCAGCTGGCAGATCGTGCTTTCTCCGACAGATCTGGCCCATCCAAATTGTTAGCAGCACGATATATGTGAGGTGTAAAGAAGATGGATTACTTGTAGCCAATGAATATTTCATGTGCTGTAAGATATTTGAATACTTTGTAAGCTAACTAAATATCTTGTAGGCTATCTAAATATTCTTTAACTAGCTGTATTCCATTTACCATCTTCATCCCAAAAAGTTATTTGGATCGCTCTAATTCTGCTAAACACAATTGTGAAATAGCCAGTGAAGACTGGTTTATCCATCGTCTAGCCGAGGATCTCCCACTAAACAGCAAAACAGAAATTCCTTCAGCTCGACAATAAGGCGAAGCCAGCTAGAGCATCCGCGTCTTTTCTCCTTATCTCGGCTTCTACCTGTTTTCGGCATGGTCATGGTATGGTGCTGGTCCCTGTAACAATGATTTTTTTTATTTTTTATTTTTTTATTTTTTGGGCTTTTTTTTGGGGCTTTATCCTATAATCCTGCCTAACATCGCTTCCCGAACGTTCTCTGTTCTGTTGTTCATTTTGTATGCCGTATCTTCTTTCTTTGGCTTTGATTTTTTATTTTTTATTTACATCTTTCAACTTTTCCACTTTAGCTTTTTTTTTTTTCGGTTGTCCTGCCACTTCCCATATATCGCAATATATCTGTTTCCAAGCTTCTGGACACATTTTTTTTTCTCTCCCAATATATCTTTTCAAATTCCTCCTTCTTTCTGCTTCGTGCTTTCTCCCACTCAACGTCAGTTCTTGCCACTCATAAGTCGGATAAAAGTGCTCGCAGTAAACCGGGACCAGCGGAAAGAGTGAAGAATCGAAGAAAAGCCCAATAGTGCACTGTTCTTTAAAAAGATGTCGCAAGAGATACAAGAGGCGTTCACCGAAACTTCATTCCTTAAGTTCGGCCCACCAAGCCCTAGCCATCCATTTGGAATCGAGCTCTGGCCTTTGTTCAATAAAGCATTCGAGTTCGTCGTCGGTTACCCTGCCGAACAGTTCAAATTCGTTCCAAATGTCACCTTCATGGCCTCTCCTAAAGAGGCCTTGTTGACAATCGTCGCCTACTACATCATCATTTTCGGCGGACAGGCTATTTTGCGTGCCATCAATGCGAAACCCGTTCATCTTAGCTTCATCTTCCAGGTGCACAACATGATTCTCACGATCGCTTCGTTGGCTTTGCTTCTTTTAATGGCTGAGCAGGTCTTTCCTATGATTTACTACCACGGGCTTTTCTACGCTATTTGCTCGAAGGAGGCTTTCACTCGTAAGCTCATTACCTTGTACTACTTGAACTACCTTGTCAAGTACTACGAGTTGTTGGACACCTTCTACTTGGTGCTCAGAAGAAAGCCTTTGAAGTTCCTTCACACTTACCACCACGGTGCAACTGCTTTGCTATGCTACACTCAAATCATCGGCCACACCTCCGTTGAGTGGGTTGTCATCACTCTGAACTTGTTTGTCCACGTCCTGATGTACTTCTACTACTATCTTTCGTCTATGGGAATCCACGTTTGGTGGAAACAGTGGGTCACCAGAGTCCAGATCATCCAGTTCTTGATCGATTTGGTTTTCGTGTATTTCGCCACCTACACCTACTACGCCAACCGCTTCTTCAAGGATTACCTTCCAAACATGGGCACCTGTTACGGGACTCAGGGCGCCGCCGCCTACGGATACCTCATCTTGTCGTCGTACTTGCTTCTTTTCATCTCTTTCTACATAAACGCCTACAAGAAGCCTAGAAAGACCGTTAAGAGTGGTCCAACAAAGCCTGAGGCCGACGAGAAAATCGCCGCTAGAAAGATCTCCAAGTCCAGAAAGGCCTGATGTCGCTACTGCTGAAGTTTCTATGGGTCTGTGCCTAGAATTTATCATCCATCCTAAATGGACAAATCTTTAGGCTAATTAGTATAGCATGCTATCTCCGCTGCTATCATCTCACTAGTTGTCGATTCGACAAATATTTTGTGCTTTTTTTGTTCTTACGCTCCCATATATGCTCAGCAATGGCTACTGTCACTATTACTTGTCTTTTTTTCTTTTGATTTCTTTTCATCGTTGGTATCCAATCTTGTCGTTTTCTTTTTTCCCCCATTTTTGTCTTTCTCTTTCTTCAGTCCTTTTGTTGTTCTTGTCCGCATTCGTTTGTGTCAGTACTCCAGAGGAGCTTCAGCCTATATAAATCTATGTAATAATAGAAGTCACCAAAATGAAGTTCTTTTTTGATCATTATTGCCAGAAAAGATAAAATAAAAAAAATAAATAGCACTCACTCTTGGATCCGTTATTTTTTTTTTCTTTTTTTTTTTTCAACTTTTTCATCGCGTTCCACTTCACGTTTTCTTTTTTTCTCCCCTTTTTTTAACGCGTAGGTGAAAAGTCTATGGTCCCTGAAAGGAGCAAAAAGTAAACTTGCACAAATAACGTAAATCGTTTTGACCAAACTGAGTCTGAAACTCCGCTAAGCAGCATACGGTATGAAAACGCTGGATCTGTACACGGTGCTCTCGCCGGTAAGTCAGTCATGTGACTATAGTTTGCATCTCATAACACTCAATCATGATATATTGGACGCCATTAAAGATGGAAATGATAAATTATATCTCAAGGCATCTTCGCAAACACAAGGCTACCCGGTAATAGTGACGGACAGTCAGACGTTTAAGATACGGCAGCAGAACCAATCGAACTGTCTAATGTTGATGAATTCTGATAGAGTCAACGATAAGGACTCAGCATCTTCATTTGACGACTTTAGATCCAAGCTAATTCTTGAAGATGTGAGACCTGACGTGGAAACGGCGGGATTGACGACAATTCGCACTATTCAGCAACTCCGCAATGTCGCGGACCACAGTAGCGATGGTAAAGGATACACTTTGAGGAACTTGCTTGCGGATTCCCGGGCTTCCAAGGCGGAGTTCGAAGATATCGTTTCAAAACAGCAGATCTTTGAGTTCAAGGGGAGTTGTTACATAGCAGGGGATGCACTTGTAACCACGGTGATTGGGAAGATCGTGGAGGTGCTGATAAAGCGGGTGATTGAGACTGGACACGAGTTAGAGATCATGGAAGAGCTGAGCAAATTCAAATACGCTGAGGCCAAAAAATGTGTCTTGGGCAGTGGAATTCTCGAAAGCCAACCCATAGAACTCGTCCAGTTGTGCCTAAGCAAGTTTTTCGGCCAGGATGCCATCAACAACGATCTTGTAGTGAAGCAATTTGGGCTGGAGGTGCTCCGAAAGCACAAAACACTCAAATTGGACGACTTCATGATCGAACTCAAGCTCAGACTTCCATTCAACTATACTCCTCACATCAAGCTTGATCAGGCGCTTAGCGGTTATTACTACACATTCGGGGACGATAAATTGATCGCGTATCTAAGTGACAGCATGCTAAGTGAAGACCCGGTAAGAAGATTCCAGCAGCTTTTTGCACTAAAGCCGCAATGGGAAGTTTCGGAAATCGAGCCATTTATAGATAGCATCAACAAGAATGGATCAAAGCCTGAAAAGTTCTTGCTAAAGTTCTGCAAGGTGAAACGGATTGGCAAGAAACACTACGCTATGTCAATGAGAGCCAATTAGTAGACAGTAAGGTAATTTAATTTGCGATATACAGCTTTTCTCGTAGCCATCACCATAATTGTAGTGTGGGACGTGTTTCTTAACCGGAATGCTTTTTGAAATGTGTTGTGATAAGCTTTAGAGTCAATTAGAGTTATTCACTAAATAATCGAACAAACCTGGTGGCAGGTATTATTGCGTTAGGCAAGCGCGTAATTTCTTCCCCCATTTTTTAATTATGGAGATATTTTTGTCTATTTTTTGTCTATTTTTTGTCCATTTCTTTGTTTTTTTCCCCCTTTTTACCATCTGTTTTTTCTCCTTTCTATCTATTTGTTTAGCAGTGCTGACACATGGCTGTTTTCCTGCTTAGTCAGATTCTCTTTTTTCAAAATTGATGAGAGCCACTCGCGTTGAACGGACAGAAAAAAACAAGGCAGAAAAAATTTTGACCCCATTTGAAACTTATTAATAATAGGACTGAATTCTATTGTCTCTGATCGAGTGCCGGACGCATTCGGGCAAGTTTGAGATTCGCTTAGTCAATGCAGTCAATCCCTGAATGCAAACAACACAAAAAACGCAAAACAAATATACATAAAATCAATATATTATATATATATATTTATAAACATAAAAATCATGTGAGAATGTTGCTCCAGCTATGCAATTCTTCATTTCTCTTGAAGGAAACATCTAGTTAAACAAGCACCACTTCAATAACTTAGAATAAAAAAGTACGATGGCTAAAATTGCAATCATAATCTATTCCTTGTACCACCATGTGGCTACATTGGCTGAGGACGTCAAGAAAGGTGTGGAGTCGGTGGAAGGGGCACAGGCAGACATTTTCCAAGTGCCAGAGACTCTCTCAGACGATATCAGAAAGCAACTGGGAGATCCACCAAAGTTGGACTTGCCAATCGCTACTCCAGACACTTTAGTCGAGTATGACGGAGTGATTTTCGGTGTGCCAACCCGTTTCGGTAACATGCCGGTCCAGATCAAGTCGTTCATTGATGGAACGGGTGGTTTGTGGGCTAAAGGCTCCTTGTACCATAAGCTTGTTGGAGTGTTTGTCTCTACTAGTATTGGAGGTGGAAGAGAAGTCACAGTCTACAACTGTCTTTCGACCTTTGCACACCACGGCATGCTTTACGTTCCACTTGGTTACGCCAAGGCGTTCGGCGAGCTCGGAACTACTTCAGAGGCACATGGAAGTTCTGCTTGGGGTGCAGGTTGTCTAGCAGGTTCTGATGGCTCGAGACAGCCTTCTGAAACCGAGCTCAAGGTCGCTCGAATTCAAGGTGAAGAATTTGCCAAAGTTGTTGTTAAGCAGCAGAAGTCAATCAAGGCCGAGCCAAAGGCAAAAACCGCAGAAAAGCCAGTAGCTGCAAAACCAGCAGCCGCAAAGCCAGCAGTTAAGTCTTCAAAGCCCGCAAAAACCGCCGCAAAGGAGGAGCCTAAGAAGGGACTTTTTTCAAGGATATTGACCAAGACCAAGAAGTTCTTCAGCTGAGTACTCGAGCATTGAATCAGCCCGAGCTTGATCAAAACCGTATGTGAACTCTTCTTACAAAATTTAACTTCACTTAACTTAATTTAACTACTCTTGTGTATTTGGAATCGACTAGTAATTTTACGATACATTTTTAAAATGCGTACTAAATCCGATAACAGCTGCGGCTGCTGCTGCATATCGGTATTCCATCGTATGTTCGAATTTGAATAAATAAATAAACATATAGATTAGTGGACGAATGAAAAACCATCTCGCATACAGTACAGTGAGATAAAAAAGTAATACATTTTAGCCATCGGGATTTCAACTATTGAATTCGTTGAAATTGGTTTGGAGAACTTTAAAAGCTGATTAAACCCTTGCAAACACTCCGATAACAACTACATTGCGATCAGAAAGTGTGGCTAGGCACTTTCTAATCAATGTTTCACCTGCAACGTGTCTGAGTAGTGTCTGATTAGTGTCTGATTAATCTGTTACATCATCACGCGTGTCCTCGGAGTTGTAAACGCTCAGATCTGACCTTAGGCAATAGAGCCGGATGTATAATTTCTTACAAATGAAAAAAAAAAAAAATTTTGTTAGCCACCATTATTACATACTGCTGATAAAGCGTGCTTACCAATATCTGTTTCTATTTCTGCATATATCTTTTTTGGGAGCGTTTGTTTTCTCTGTGCTTTTTTTTTCCATCGCATTCCTTGGAAATCGCGGCTACCGATTTTGAGATCACCCTGCTGCATTGTTGACCTCATTTAATAATTCTTAGTCAGCATACATAATCCGGGGAGCTTAGGATTTCACGCAGTGAGCTCGTAATCAATTGTGCTTCACATAATGAGTGTGAGAATTATGCCCGTCGTTCATCCCCACTAGTATAAAAGGGCACCACAATTTCTCTGTGTACATGTTTTTGTCGTTGTTCCCTCCCCTGCAATAAACTCCTTTGTGTCTTCCTATTCTACATCAATACTCAATTCTAATATAAATCTTACATCCAAAAAAATGGCTAAGATCGCAATTATCATCTATACTCTGTACCACCATATCAGTACTATGGCTGAGGCTGTTAAAAAGGGAGTTGAAGCTGCTGGATCCCAGGCAGACATCTTCCAGGTTCCAGAAACTCTCCCAGCCAACATCTTGGAGATGCTCCATGCTCCAGAGAAGCCAAAGTACCCAATTGCCACAACTGAGACCCTCACAGCATACGACGGTGTCTTGTTCGGTGTTCCAACCCGTTTCGGTAACATGCCATCGCAGGTCAAGTCATTCATTGACGGAACCGGTGGTTTGTGGGCTAATGGTGCCTTGTACCACAAGCCAGCAGGTGTGTTTGTCTCTACCAACGCTGGTGGTGGTAACGAGATGACCGCCGTCTCCTTGTTGTCTACTTTTGCACACCACGGTATGATCTACGTCCCACTTGGTTTTGCTAAAGCTCTGGCTCAGCTCGGTGTTACATCTGAGGCTCACGGTGGTTCTGCATGGGGTGCCGGCTGTTTCGCAGGTGCTGACGGTTCCAGACAGCCTTCTGAGTTGGAGTTGAAACTAGCCACGATTCAGGGTGAGGAGTTCACCAAGGTTGTTGTCCAGCTCGCATAAAGTGGGACGAAACTTCACTTTTAATCTGGTTCTTCTTTTCCTACTATATATGCCGCGTTCGTAAAGACTTAAAAACATGAATATAGGTATTTTTTGATAACATTAACACTATGTATGTTACATTGCGCATTGGTTAATTTCTCAGTTATTTTATTTGTTCATCATTAGAGTGCAGTAGTTGAAAAATAAAAAGTACGCCCAAGGCGGGAACGGCGGTGGACTGTCCAAAAGTAGTAACGGTAGCAAATTTCGCAAAAAGCAGCAACAGCATGTGCATCACTATTTGCTATACTTCATAACTCTCCCGTACTTTATCTTATCTTACCTCATTATCCCTTAGATCTCTATCTCTTTCGTCTCTTCCATCTCTTCCATCCCTTCGATCTCTATCTCTTTCACCTCTTTCATCTCTCCTTATGGAGACAACCTGTAGATCTTCCACTCACCGTCCGTGGTGTCTCTCCTGTAGGTTATTCTATCGTGGAGTCTGCTCTTTCTTCCTTGCCAGAACTCGATCTCTAATGGAACTATTCTGATTCCACCCCATCTCTTTGGACATGGGATCTCGTTATCAGGTGTATCCTTAAACTTCTCGGTGTTCTCTTTGAGCTCATCTTCAAGTTCTTCTCTATCTTTAAGCACAGTCGATTGCTTCGAAGTATGAGCTCCAATCTTTGAGCCTCTAGGTCTGGTTTGGAAGTACTTTGATGAAATTTCGTATCCCACGTGCTCAACCTCTCCTTCAACACGAACCTGCCTCTGCAAGTTCTTCCAGAAAAATGTGATGGCGGCATGCTTGTTTGTCTGTATGTCCTGCTCCTTTTTCGAAGTGCCAAAGTTGGAAAAAATCATAAATCCCCTGTCATCCAACTCCTTGAAAAGCACAACTCTGCAAGAAACACGGCCTGAAGGAAGAGATGCTGTTGCTAATGCCACTGCCTCGGGAATTGTCTCGGTTGGATCAGCCTGCGCCTCTTTAAACCACCTGGTAAACTGATCAATCGGGTTTGCAAGCACGTCTTTCTCACTCAGTGTACCTTTTTCATACTGGTACGTCTTTGGCGCAAAGATGATCGGCTTGTCTGTTTTATCTGCTGTCATTAATATTGTTGTTTGAACGCTTGCCTATTGACTGAAGTATCGAGCAAAGAAAATGTTGGAAAGTTTGCGTAATCGAATAGTAGTATCATCTATACATTAAATCACTCCTGAAGCTCGGGGCCTCACTTATTTATATCTGTGCGGATCCTCGGGCCAAACTAAATTTCAGCGATCAGGAATACTTTTTTTTCTCGAAAACGGCTGTGACTTCCTTTCGCGGCTTATCTTGCCTAAACCAGCGGCCCTGAGTCATTTGGCGCATATCGGGTTTGAGAGTCGCGGAACTGCTAGAACATATTTGGTTTGGCGATCGAGGAAATTCAAAAACAAGAGGAAGCGAACCCAAAAAAAAGCGACCAAAAAAATCGACAACGGCTGACGTCGATCGACCTGCAATGTGAAACGGCACACCATCTATTTCCGTTTCCACCTATATCCGGGACTTCACAACTTTTTCCCCCTTTTACTAATTTTTTTTCGATTTTTTTTTCTAACCTCTTTTTTTCGATATTTCTCGGTCTTGTCTCTATCCTTTGACCTAAATAGTGCCAATCCTTCAGATCAACAGGCCACTTTTTCTTTCATAAAAACTTCAGATTTCTTCATATTTATCATTCATAAAGCGACTCTCCTCCACAATCTGCATGCCCAATATAATCAAAAGGCTCTACTTAGAGTTCAAGGGTAGCAGAAAGCTTGGAAATGACCTACCTAAGCTAACCCTGGCTTTAAACCCCTTGGTGACCGTCAGATATCTTATCAACACTTTCACACCCATTACTGTCTTCCAAACCTGCATTTTCGTTGCTGCTATAATATTTTCGCTTGCTATTGTCCCAATTCCAGCTTGGGCGGAGGTTCTGATTGTCTTCGGCTTCATCTTTGTACTTCTAATCCCAATCACATCCCAGTTCTTTCGATATGCACTTCCAGTTTTAGGATGGGTCTTCCTATTCTTTTCCTCACAGTATATTCCACTTTCTCTCAGGCGGCCCATAACTGTGACCGTTCTTCCCGCCGTTGAGACCATCTTTTTCGGCGATAACCTTTCCCGGATCTTGGCATCTTATACTTGCACTTTCTTGGATATATTTGCCTGGTTACCATACGGACTAATCCATTTCTCACTCCCCTTCATAGTGGCAGCATTGATCTGGTTATTCGGCCCTCCCACAAGCCTCCGGTGTTTTGCCTGGTCCTTTGGTTGCATGAATCTCCTCGGTGTGGTAATTCAAGACCTTCTTTTCCCAGCAGCTGCTCCCTGGTACAAAGTACTACATGGCTTGGAAAAAGCCAATTACAGCATGAAAGGGTCTCCGGGAGGGCTAGGCCGAATAGACACACTTCTTGGGTTCGATATGTACACCTCGACTTTCACCAATTCGCCTCTCATATTCGGTGCAATGCCTTCTCTTCACTCGGCCTGCGCCACGATGAATTGCTTGTGGCTGTGCTATCTTTTTCCAAGCCTCAGACCCCTATGGTGTGGCTATGTCCTCTGGTTATGGTACTCTACAATGTATCTAACACATCATTACTTCATCGATCTCGTTGTTGGAAGCTGCCTGTCAGTCACCTTCTTTGGAATCGTCAAGATTTCAGGCCGTTTACCTATTTGTGACAGATTTTGCCGGTGGTCCTACACTTCACTCCATTTCCATGATCCTATAGCGAGTGACCCGCTTCGACCTGAATCAGGTGATGTCTTTGCTCTTGGACCCCTCGATAATTCATCGGCAGTGGATGCATTTGTCATAGACGACGATGATGATGGTTACGATAATGATAATGGTCTAGAGTATAACCACCTCAACTCTGATGAAACCGTTCCTTTAACTGCTACATCTGAGCCCACGGCAACAGCACAATCACGATCGCAAGCAAACACTAAGAGGGAAAAGCTTGCCACGGCATGATTCCTGTGCCACTGTTAATAATTATTCCCCTTTTGTTGCTTCTATTTTTCTTCCCGCTTTATCCGTTATCATTATATTCAGTCATATCTATAGATTAGACTAATCATACACGAAACACCTCTCGCACTTCCCTCTACCCCATATTCTTAAATTGGCAATCACGCCATTAATCCTTCCCTCCTTGCATGCTCTGCCGTAGCCTTTGCTTAATATCCTCGTAATGTTTAAGATCCGCGTCTGTAAATCCAGCCTGCTGGACAAAATCACTTAAGAGCCGATAGCTTTTCATGAACTTCGCCACACATCTGTCCGTGCACGACATTTCTCCCTTGTTCATGTCCTCCTCACCGTAATCCAAAGGTATGCATTTTGTTGCACAGCTCCGGAAAAGTGTCTTTTGCAATTCCGATAATGTATCATACTGAAACTTTGCAAGCTCCAATTTTGCTGGATTTACATCCGTCATGGATGGATCGCCCACCGATCCCAGAAAAAACGACATTATCAAATTGCCTTTATATTATAGTCTGCCTCCTAGTGCTTTATTGATTTAGATGTTTTTCGCTTACTCACTCGCTCTATACAACATACGAATGAATGAATATGTATTTGTCTTCCAAGATACGAGAGAGCCTTGAACTTTTCAGGCACAACATTTTTTTCCGGCGAAACAAGGTCATCTCCATTGGCATCTCTGCACCAGAGAAATACCCCGCGGCAAAACTTTTTCTTTCCCTGTCCCATTTTTTTTTCACTCGAGGCACGTTTCCAAGCATTATTTTATTTATTGAAGCCGTAATGCCGGTTGCTACGGTTCTTCACTCTATCAACTTAGCATTATTTCCCGCTTTTCATATTAAGCAGCTCTTTTTCTAAAGTCAGACCGGTTGGTATCCTGGTATTCTTATTTGGATAAAGTTCTGGCTCATAGGCGTGTTGGTTGGCATTCAGAATCTCCTATAATAAATCTTAGTGAACACCACTAATAAGCATTGATACACATTATTCCACTATACGAGAACAAAACTTGAAAACAGATTTCAACTTATCAGATCGGCAAAATGGCCATGAACATGTTTTAAAATTCGCCGCCGTAACTGCTTTAAATAATAAAGGAGCCTCTGAGCAAAACGCTCAAGCTGCCTTTTCAAGAGATCATTACTATGATACCAACTTTTTAAGCCAGATGGCACTTTTCGAAGACTCACCGGACACCTTCATTTCAAAGAAATTTACTAACTCCCTATCATCACTCTCGGCAGATCAGCTCGAGCAGAGGGATATTTTTGGAAGAACTTTGCTCCATATATTATGTATTACCAACCACTACAAACTTTTGGCCAAGCTATTAAAAAATCCCAACTTAGACATCACAGCTTCTGACTATGAGAGCCGATGGAACTGTCTACACTTTGCTATTTTCCATAAAAACATCATCATTGCTAGGATGCTCTTGCATCTACCGGGATCCTTAAAACTACTCAGATCCAAGGATAGAAATGGATACACGCCATTGGATCTATTAAGCAGCGAAGGAATCACAAGTTTGCACTGGATTCCAGAGAGCATCGGGCGAATATACAGAAGCCGTCGTCCTAGAAAAGCCCGTAGCGAGTCTTTTTCATCAAGCTGTCTAAGTGAAATCAACATTGCGAAAAGATTCAAGCTTCCTGAAAGTGCTCTCAAGCAAAACTATGCAGACAATGAAGACAATGAAGACAATGAAGACAATGAAGACAATGAAGAAGACGGCCCTCTCAATAATCAGGAGGTGACTGAGCATAGGACGGACTTGGTGGCCTCTTTCTTGACAAACATGTTATTTGTTCCTGAAAGAGGTGGATCCGATTTGTTGTTCCTGGCCCTAAATATCAATCCATCTGATCCATTTGCACTTGATCGTGTTAATTTGCAAAGCTTGAAAATGCATTATGGATCCAGAGCCTATTACAAACGCTTTAGCGATAGTATTTCTTTACCTAGGATCATGTTCACTGCTATTTCAAACTTTCACCGTGTTGTTTTGACATGTGAGCCTCACGGAAATATATTTGTGGCTGGTCAATCCTCCAATGGTAGATTAGGATGTCCTGGATCGAGTCTAGTACCTGGAAATGGTTATGCATCCATTCCAGCTCTTTCTAAAGAACGAGTCGTAGCTGTGGATATTTCAGATAATCATTCTGTTTGTCTCACTGCATCAAATAAGATCTTCACTTGGGGTGCGAACTCTTATGGCCAGCTTGGATATGTGATGGACAATGTGAGATCACAGACCGATGGAATTCAGTCTACTCCGAAGCTTGTATCCAACGGGGATATTCGTAAGTTGCATTCCAAATTGATCGGCGTTGCATGTTCACGCCTTCATACTATTGCTTATACTTCACGGGAGCTCTACGTGTGGGGTGCAAATGTTGGTCAGCTCGGATTTCTTACTGTTCTTGGTGAAAGTTCGAAAGGCTCAAGTTCCGTATCGGCCTTCCCAATCGAAACATTTCCTCATAAATTGGATTTCAAATATGGTTCAATCGTTCAAGTTTGCGCGACAGATCATGCTACATTGGTTTTGTCAGATAAAGAGGAGATACATGCGTATTTAAGCGGGTTTCATGTGAAGATCACCCCACCGCTATTATCGAAAATAGATGAATCTAATTTCGGTACTTTCAAACCGCGTGCACTTTCCAAGAGAAAGCACATTGTAAAGCTTGTTACACAGAAAGCTTCAAGTCTTTGTCTCATGATATATGACAACGGTGACATCGGGCAGTTCATTCTGGACACACATGCCAAAAATGCTGCAGAGCTAAATAGAATGCTCAACTTTTCGACTGTATGGAAAGCATCGAAACGCCATATGAGATGCACAGATGCAAGTATGGGCAACGATGGTTCCATTATAATATGTGTTGCTGATGGAAGTGTTTATCGAAGAGTGAAAAGAGTGAAAGTGAAGCATGCCTATTCTATTCATGGTGTTGTTTCTAAAAGATTTAAGTTCATGAAAATCACCGGCTTGAACAGGGTTGTTCGTGTTACGTCTGATCCATCCTTTGGCAAATTTTTTTTTATAAGAGATGATGTTGATATGATCCAACACAGGTTACACAAGAATACTGTTTTGCAAGATATTGGCCATTTATCGCCCTTATATGAACTTGGCAAAAGGCATCTCCAAAAAAGATATATTATGGATGAAAGCAGACAGCCCAGGCTTATTGAAAGCGATACTTTCAAGACTGACTTTGTATTCAGTACGGAATCTGGGACGGGAAATGAGTCTACTGATGAAGTTTCAATGGAGTTTAATAAGAGTGATTTTCAAAGCGATGCAATACAAAACTTACAACAGTCGGCTTCGAGTGATAATGATAGATTATACAAGAGATATTTAAGTCGTTGGTTATGTGATCCACAAAAGACTTCTATTCGTTACCAATATGAGGATAATCAAGGAGTTGATGATATGCTAATGATGGAGAATATTGATTATTGGTTATCGATGAAGGACCTCGATTCAAACGCCAAGCACTATGATTTAGATGTGGTCGTTGATGACACGGTTTCGAAAAAAGTATTTACATTCCACGCACACAGAAGCTGGATTTCACAAAGATGTCCATTGGTGGCAAGTCTATTTGCCGGAAAGACTACTGGAAATGATCTTGGTGGTGCCAACTGCAAGATGAGCGTTATTTCTGAAATGTTATCTACCTTAAAGATAACAGGTGATGTGACAATTTGCTCAGTGGCTATCCTTCTACATTTCCTTTATACTGAAGAGTATGCTGATGTATGGAATAAATTCCCTTTGGGGAAAGTTCCAACGGAAATACAGAGGACCAGGGTTGCGTTCCACACTTTGTCAAGGCTCTTTGGAATTGTCAGTCCAATGGGAAGAGTTCAATGTGTTCGTCCAATTCTTCAAGATCTAAAGTCATTGCTGAATGGTTCCAACGGTGATGTCGATATAAACCTAGTGGATGGAATGATTAAAGCGCCAAGATATCTCCTCTCCTCACGTAGTGTCTACTTCGAAACTATATTTAGATGGAATGAATCTGGAACCAAGAAGTTGAAATTTCCAGGTGTTTCAAAAGTTCATTTCAATGTTATTTTGAAATTTTTATCAGGATCTGGCATCGAGAGTCTGTTTGAAGGTATTGTCTTCCATAATTGTGATGACTTTGTTAGTTTTTGTTTACAGATGATAGTCGTTGCTGGTGAGCTTCTTTTGGATGATTTGGTTGACGAGCTTCAGTTGTGTATCAAAGATTTTGTGTCTCTTGATAATATTGAGATTCTCTTGCGTGCTTCGTACGATTTGGATGCAGAGAAACTTTTCGAGAACTGCCTTTGGTTTGTGTATAACAACTTGGATGTTCTCATTGTGGACCAGAACTTCTTCAAGGTTGACGATTCTGAGAACAGGGCAATATTGGAAAAGATTGATGCATATATTAAACGGTTCAATGAGTTCAAGCAGGTAGAGAAGCCAGATATTATGAACAGGGATGGGTCACATAGTTTGACGTTGCTAAAAACGCATCCGAACGGTTTAATTCAACAGTTTGTTTTTGATGTGAACACATTTAATAGCCATTTTGTTCATCCTTTGCTTTGGGATGCCCTTGGCTCGTTTAAAGAGGACGATGATTTGTTTACCTCCGTAAATGGAACCAGTAAAAGACGTCCATCATCGAAGAAAAACGACACGACTATTAGTTTCTTTACAACGAAACGCAGATCTTCAAGTCATGGATCTATTCCAAGTACACGTGTATTGCCACGGCAGTCAGGAAATTTAAGGCAGTCTTCCAATAGATTGGACGGAAGCTTCAATTCCAGTACCGATTCATTTGGAAGTGGTAGTGCTATTGAAGATGATGAATTGGACGTCGAAGATTCGAATAAGGGGAACTTTATGGTTGTTTCTCATAGAAGGCATTCAAGCTCTAGACGCCGGAGTTCAACTTCCCTACCCATTTCCCGTTCTGGATCTTCCAGCGGAAGACAGGGTAGTGTTACACGTATCATTCCCGGATCTGTACCTGTGTCGACATCAAACTCCGTTGCAAGCATTATCTCCCACTCGGGTAGGAGACCATCATTAGCACAAGGTTCGAGTGATTTGAATTTGAGATCATCAAGTTCATTCTTGGCAATTCCTGTCCCTGTTTCATCCCATACAACTGCAAACGTCGGGTCTTCTAGCGGACCCATCTCGTCAGAATATATGCCTAGTCTTGGAGATGCGATAAGGAAAGCTTCGGTGCCTGAAAGCAGTCAGCCAAGCGCTGCTACTAAAATTACTGCAAGTACGTTTATGCCGAGATTATCGCAAAAGGAGCGTAAGAGAAGAGCTGCGGCATCGAAGCTGAAGAATACCAATGTGGCGCGTAACAATGAAGTCCAGAGTGAAAAGCCAGCAAAGTCTGCCGGCACCCCTGTAAGTGCTCCGTGGACCAAAGGCTCGACTTGGAATACTGTCAGTCCTGAGGAGTTACCTAGCTTGGATGTTCCAGCAAGCAGAGTTGATACCAGTTCAAGGAAGAGCAGCGTCGCAATGGACGGCCAGTTTTCTAATGGCAGTGTATGGGGAGATACGACACCTGAGGTGACAGGTTCAAAACCTGAGCCTGTAGTCACGTCTTTCGATTCGGTGTTATTTGAAGAAAAGCTCAACGAGACAATGGAGCAAAAGCAGCAAAGCCAAAATGTCTCCTTAGAGGATATACAGAGAGAGGAAGCATTTGAGCAATGGTGGAAAGAGGAAAGTGCTAGAGTGCAAGGTCAAATGAAGGCAAGTAGATCATCTGCTGATGGTGTGCACTCCAATAGGAGAAGAGGAGGGGCTAGCGGTGGTAAGAAGAAAACGACAAAGCATCACCGTCAAAGTCAGAATAGCAAAGGGAGTACAGGATCAAGTACAGGTATAGGATCGGGAAGACACGGAAAGAATAAACTTCAGACTAGCCCATGTAAGGGGCGTAAGCATACAAAGAAAAAAAAGGCACAATCCTGAAGAAGTTTGAATTATCCACATTCTATGACTACCTGCGTTGATTTCCTTCACTATTCGTCAGGAAACCAACCGTATCTCGCAAAGTCTACATGGTATTTTGTCCACGAGGATGGTGGACTCGAAGCTGCCGTCCAATCACGCTCTTCAACGTCCACGTTTTCCGATTTGAGCCGTTCCACTTGCCTCTGTTCGTCCTGGACTGTCTCTCGCCTTGAGATCACACCTTGTGAGCTGATAACTCTCCACCAAGGCACTTCGTCTTTAAAAAGTGGCCTGCCCTCACTGTCTGTTAGATAGCAGAGATATCGGCTCATATATTTCAACGACATGCCCACCTGCCGTGGTCTTTGCGGGCAGTCTATTAGTTTCGCAATACATCCGTAGGAAGTCACGTGCCCGGGTGGAATCTTGCACACTTTGGCATAAACGGCATAGTGAAAAGCAAGTTGCTCTTCAGACGGATGTCTTGCCATGTTCTCTCCTGTTGTTAGTGTGGTCTATATTATATACTGCTCTAGTTTACGTTTCAATGCAATCTAAGTATATAAACTATTGATAGTTTTTCTGTGATAATTCCTTTATTGGTCTCTATTTCTTCGTTCAGTTTCGTTATTATACGCTTGATTCAAGAGGCAAGGCTAATGTTCTAACGGTTTCAATATTATTTACACGATTGTCAACTCAATGAGTAGTAAAGAGTCTTAAATTAGCTCGAAATATTGTTCATTAAACGTCTAATCTGTGTTCCTCCTGTCGGCAGCTTCAAAAAGACTCCAAACATAGTGACAGGATGTAAGAAGTATGAATAGCAAAATGAATAAAAAAACATTCTGGTCCAGGAACACGGCGAAATTTTACTGCCGGAAGAAAGAATAATATCATGAAGCTTTAGAATAGACTTAGAATCGCGATATTTTTTTTTGTTTGTTCCGTATACCGTTCACGATTTCGCCTTCTTCTTCATATTTTTCCATGCTTTTACCGACGCGTCTATCGGACGGTATTTGTTCTTTCTTGTGAGAAAAAAACCGTAGAGAAAGGGGAATGCAGTACGGCGAAAGCGATGCCATTGTAAAAGCACTAATCAGCAAACTTTCTCCCAGGAGGTACGAGATGACAGATCGAACAATAGAGATATTCAAGTGATGCAATCACTTTTAAGATCAGTCTTCGGGGTATTTTGGGATCTTGATACAGATCTGAGTCCATCTATGGCATAACAATTCCGTATAAACTCATTCATGCTAAAATTTTTTTTTTGTGATCTATTGGTTTTTGAATCATTTGCACGCTAAGGTTTCATAGCATCACTCATTTACTTTACTAATACCGGAAAGTTTTTTTTGTCTAATCTTTTCATCTTCTTGGCCCACTACCGATCAGAAACTCAAGCGCGAAAAAAAAGGTGTATGTTAAAAAAACGGGAACCGCATTATCGTTCGCTATTGTTCTCCTACTTTCCTATTTCGCTACTCGGATTCTCCGTAATGTGCTGAAAAATCGAATAAAAGCTAGAAAAAAAATTTGGTTCGAAGACAAACTTTGAATAGATGGATTGTACTTCCTGATCTCGTTAAATTGACCTGATCCATTTGCATCTAACTTTTTTTTAAAAAAAATTTAAAGTATGTTTCAATTTAATCACAATCGTGGCATTTTTTCCTTCAAGCCTCTACAACATTCTTTTTTATCTTGCTTATCGAGTCACTTCCATCGTCGGTCATCATTCGGATTATTACTACCTAACTTTATTTTTATCTATACATATCCTCGAAATTTTTGTCTTTGATTAACGAATCTCGTTGCTTCACATTTCAATAACAACCATCGGGCAAATTTCTTGTGTTCAGGAACACTTTATTTGACGTCGAATAGTTGATTATTCTTTATTTTTTTCTTTCTTTATATGGCTAGAAGTATACTTCAGGATTGTTCAACAAAATGGTAAGTTTAAGCAAAGGTTCTGGACTTTCATTTTCTGTGTTGTGTTTTCTTTTTTTGTAAGGAAAAATGGACAAGTGGACATATCGATTCAGTATAAATTGGGATTGTCGATGATTGGCTACATTTTCCTATCAAAGAGTACAACATGTTTATTGTCTTTTTCTTGTCTTTTCTGGACAGAACTCCCTTTAGTGACAGTTTTACTAACTATTTATTTTTTTTAGACCACTGAAGAACAGAGACAGAGAAAGAAAGAAATGTCTGCTCTTCTTGCAAGAGAGACTGCAGAGGAAAGAAGAAAAAGATTTCTTCTACAGGACAAGGTTAAGGATGAAAGAGCCAAGGATTCGGCAGACGTGGCGACAAGATTCAAGTACTTGCTGAAGCTGACAGACTTATTTAGGCAATTCATAGATTTAAGTGCCGTTAAAGATAAAAGTGTTATCAGACTGGTCCGTCAGATAGATCGCCGAAACGCGTCAAAGAAGAGTTCGGCCGGAAGTTCAAGAACAAGAAGGAGTGAGAAAGAAGAGGATGAAGAGTTAATGGCTGATGAGGAAGATGAAGGTGATACCTGTACTGTGCTAACTGAATCACCAAGTTATATTCATGGTACTCTTCGTGATTATCAAGTTGCTGGTTTAAACTGGCTGATCTCCTTATATGAAAATCGACTTTCTGGTATATTGGCTGACGAAATGGGCCTTGGTAAAACATTACAGACAATCTCGTTTCTCGGCTGGTTAAGGTATTACCGAGGAATTGATGGCCCGTTCCTCATTATTGTTCCAAAGTCTACTCTTGATAACTGGAGACGTGAGTTTAATAAATGGACGCCTGATGTGAACGTCCTTGTTTTGCAAGGCAGCAAAGAGGAAAGGCAGGATTTGGTTAGAGAAAAGTTGATGGCATGTGATTTTGACGCGTGTATAACCTCGTACGAAACAGTCATTCGTGAAAAGTCCAAGTTGGGTAAGTTCAGATGGGAATATATCATAATTGACGAAGCCCATCGTATCAAGAATGAGCAGAGCTCACTTTCACAAATTATTCGGGTATTTTACTCTAGAAACAGATTGTTAATCACGGGAACTCCACTTCAAAATAACTTGCACGAACTATGGGCCTTGCTTAACTTCTTACTCCCTGATGTTTTTGGAGACGATCAACTTTTTGATGAGTGGTTTGAAAACGAAGGACAATCAAACCAGGATGATCTGGTTAAACAACTACATAAGATTTTATCACCTTTCCTTCTTAGAAGAGTGAAATCGGATGTGGAGACGTCTCTTTTGCCCAAAAAGGAGCTGAACGTTTATGTTGGCATGACTGCAATGCAGATCAAATGGTACAGAAAGCTTTTGGAGAAAGATATTGACGCTGTCAATGGTGTTTTAGGAAAAAGAGAGGGTAAAACACGTTTGCTCAACATCATGATGCAACTCAGAAAGTGCTGTAATCATCCATATCTTTTTGAGGGTGCGGAACCTGGCCCACCATACACCACGGATGAGCATTTGGTGTACAATTCTGGAAAAATGATTGTTTTGGACAAACTTTTGAAGAAGCTGAAGAGTGAGGGTTCTAGAGTGTTGATTTTTTCTCAAATGAGTCGTCTTTTGGATATCTTAGAAGACTACTGTTATTTCAGAGGTTATAATTACTGTCGTATCGATGGATCTACTCCACACGAAGAGAGAATTAAGGCCATCGATGACTATAACAGCCCCGACTCTGATAAGTTTATTTTCTTGCTAACTACCAGAGCAGGTGGTTTGGGAATCAACTTGACCACCGCTGATATTGTCATTCTTTATGACTCTGATTGGAATCCACAAGCAGATCTTCAAGCTATGGATCGAGCACACCGTATTGGTCAGAAGAAGCAAGTGAAGGTGTTCCGACTGGTTACTGAGAATGCCATTGAAGAGAAGGTTTTGGAGAGGGCTACACAAAAATTGAGACTAGATCAATTAGTCATCCAACAGGGAAGATCCGGTTACAATCAGGCTAATAATAAGATTGGAAACTCTAAAGAGGATTTGTTGCAGATGATCCAGCATGGAGCTCAGAAGGTGTTCGATGAGAACGGAGCGGACTCGCCGGATTTAAATGATGATATAGACAAAATATTGAGCAGAGGTGCTGAGAGAACAAAGAAATTAAATAGTAAGTTTGCCAACTTGGGTCTTGATGATTTGCAAAATTTCACTTCAGATCAATCAGCTTATGAGTGGAATGGAGAAAACTTTGCTAAGAAGAAACACCAGCAACTGAATGTTTGGATACATCCAGCTAAAAGGCAGAGAAAGGAACATCAGTACTCCGTTGATGGCTATTATAGAGATGTTATGCAACAAATACGAGGATCTCCTGCACCTAGAAGCGTTGGAGGGCGTGCTCCAAAGCAATATATACTGCATGACTTCCAGTTTTATCCACAGGAGTTGAAAGATTTACTTGAGCGTGAACAACTAGCATATAAGAGAAAGGTGGGATACAAAGTTCCCCTTACAGAGAAGCTGCTGAAAGAAGGAAGCGAAAAAGATAAAGAGGATAAAGAAGATGAAACGTTGACAAGGTCTGAAAAGAGGAAGTTGATGAAGAAAATGCAGAAGGCTGAACAGAAGAAAGTTGATACCGCTGTGGCACTAAATAAGAAGGATTTGGAGAGGAAAGAAGAGCTTTTAAAGGAAGGATTTGGGGATTGGAATAAAAGAGATTTCATGAACTTTATTCATGGTAGTGCACGTTATGGCATTAAAAGTTACAAGCATATTGCAGGCGATTTTAAGGATAAGAGTGTAGACGAAATCAAACGATATGCAACAATCTTCTGGGAAAGATATAAAGAAATAGATGGATATGAAAGGTACATGAATCAAATAGAGCAGGGCGAAAAGAAGCTTAAGAAGATTAGAATTCAAGAACAGATCCTTAAGGAGAAGATTAGATCTTTAAAGTATCCAATGGAAGAGCTGACAATCCAGTATCCACCGAATAACTCAAAGAGGCTTTATACACTTTCTGAAGATCGATTTTTACTTCTGAAAGTTTATGAGCATGGACTGACGAACAAAAACTTGTATCCACTGATCAAAGCTGACATTTCAAGGGAAAGAACGCTTCGTTTCTCATTTTATTTAAAGTCTAGAACTACTGGTGAGCTTAGCAGAAGGATAAGTACTCTATTGTTAGCTTTAACAAGGGAGGTGGAAGGTCCTGAAGCCTTCAAAAGGAAGCTGAACAGAAGACCAAAAAGTCATAGCAGCGTTAGCAGCAGCAGGCAAAGCTCAATAGAGCCAACAAGTGGGAAACACAAGCTTGATGTAGTGGAAATTGCTTCTCCCGAAGAAGTGAAGAAGGTG
Source organism: Brettanomyces anomalus (assembly GCA_001754015.1). Taxonomy (NCBI): domain Eukaryota; kingdom Fungi; phylum Ascomycota; class Pichiomycetes; order Pichiales; family Pichiaceae; genus Brettanomyces; species Brettanomyces anomalus. Next base: position 285,896 of record MDSB01000014.1, read on the forward strand.
AAAATTGAGGTCTAAGTGCTTACCATGTAAATTTGTACTATTATCCATAATGCAGATGTTTAACTTAATGTCAAAGTCACGTGATTGTAGTAATTAAATAGAAGTATAAGTATGTGTCACAAGTATAATTATGCATCATTCTGTATTTACTGTTCTGTTCGTTTTTTTTTTTAATCATACATTTTCATTTTGACTGTAAACTTTGATGTATCCTCTAGTTTGTGGAATTAGGTTATTACTCTGTATATTGTATGTTTGCCCTACCCACCATTAAACTCTTGCATGCGAATTAGAGCGCGGCAAAATTTCCCCACGTTTTGGGCACACCTTATAGAGGTAAAAACGGACAAAAAGTTTCTCACGAATTAGCGTACGAACATTTGTAATGTAAGGAAACGCCAGAGGACCTACCAATAAATACAGCGAATTGCACTACTAGAATTTGAGTTAAAGTTTTTATTTTTTTTTATCCCCCCCTCTCTTTCTCCAATTCCCCGGTCAACTTATCCGCACAAAAATAACAATAAATCGGGTCGGAATAAAATTAGAGGCAGCGTTAAGTTGTATCAAATGTTCACCTTCAAACGACCTTCAACGCTTGCTGTGATCAAATATTAATACACTGGCACATAATTGTTGTATCAAGGGATTTCTTAAGGTGAAGCTTGTATTACGTCATTTTTTAGGCGATAAATTAAACAAGTAAAAGAATATTAGATAGAGGAAAATTCATCGCTTTCCTCCCCAATTCAAAATATCCAGTTCTCATTTTTCCGACCATAGGTATTCACAGGGAAGCTTTTTTGAGATAGATTTCACCCACTGTGGAGTTTCACTGAAATACTTTGTTGTTTTCTTTTTGCTTCCATATCAGATTCTGACAGAGAAATATTGAGCCAGCTGAGTTACAGTTCACACAAGCAAATGTTGTCGGCTAGAAGGTTTCATTCGCCTTTGCGTAGAATGTTCCACACTGGAGTGGCGGCACTGAAAGAGGTGTCTTTACGGATCGATGATACGCCTGTTACGATTGAGGCTGGATCGTCAATTATTCAGGCAGCAGAAAAAGCAGGTGTCAAAATTCCACGGTATTGTTATCATGACAAGCTTCAGGTTGCGGGTAACTGTCGTATGTGTCTGGTGGAGGTTGAACATTCAAGAAAGATGGCAGCAGCTTGTGCTATGCCTGTTGCACAAGGAATGCATGTTTTGACCAATACTGATACCGTAAAGAAAACACGTGAAGGTATAACGGAGTTTTTGCTTGCTAACCATCCATTGGACTGTCCAATTTGCGACCAAGGTGGGGAATGTGATCTTCAGGAACAGACCCTGCGCTATGGTTCAGATAGAGGTCGTTTTAATGAAGTTACAGGTAAGAGAGCGGTGGAGAACAAGGCTATTGGACCTCTAGTGAAAACATCGATGAACAGATGTATTCACTGTACAAGATGTGTGAGATTCCTTAATGAAGTTGCTGGTGCTCCTGAGTTTGGAACCAGTGGCCGTGGTAATGATCTTCAGATTGGTACATTTGTTGAGAGGAATGTCAATTCTGAGTTAAGTGGTAACATTGTAGATTTATGTCCAGTCGGTGCCCTTACTTCTAAACCTTACGCATTTAAGGCACGTCCTTGGGAGTTGAAGAAGACTGAGAGTATTGATGTTATGGACGCATTAGGGTCTGCTATCAGAGTTGATGCCAGAGGTGCTGAAGTTATGAGAGTCTTGCCAAGAATTAACGAGGATATAAACGAGGACTGGATTTCTGATAGAACACGGTACAGTTACGATGCATTGAAAGTTCAAAGACTTACAAAGCCATTGCTTAGACGTGGTTCTTCGTTTGCAGATGCAACTTGGGATCAAGCTCTGGCATATATCGCTGCTGAAATTGGAAAGCTTTCTCCAGCAAAGAACGAGGTCAAGGCCATCGCAGGACCCCTTGCGGATGTTGAGTCTTTGGTCGCCTTGAAGGATCTCGTGAATAGGCTTAATTCGGATAACCTGGCATTCGATGTTAACGTGAAATCGACACCATCAGTTGATGTGAGATCCAATTATATATTCAACTCAACAATTTCTGGAATTGATGAATGTGATCAAATGCTCATTGTTGGTGCTAATCCTAGATTTGAAGCCGCTGTCCTAAATGCTAGGATCAGAAAGCGTTGGTTGAACTCTGATTTGGAAGTTTACCATGTGGGAGAGAAGTTTGCATCTACATTCGATATGACAGAATGTGGTATAACCGGCGCTGATTTGAAGCGTGCATTGGCGGGTTCTGTTGGTAAAAGACTCTCCGCTGCTTCCAAGCCAATGATTATTGTTGGTTCTGGTGTGATGGAAAACCATGATGCTGCAGCCCTTGAGAAAATCATCAGAGATTTTGTAAAGTCAAATGCTAACTTCAATACTACAGAGTGGAAAGGCTTAAACTTGTTACACCGCGAAGCTTCCAGAGTGGGTGCATTAGATATTGGCTTTTCTTCGCCGTCAGAAGCAGTTAGTAAAACAAACCCAAAGGTCGTTTTCTTGCTTGGTGCTGATGAGATGTCGGCATCTTCCATTCCGAAAAATGCATTTGTGATTTATATTGGCCATCATGGTGATTTGGGCGCTTCTCTGGCGGATGTTGTTCTTCCAGCTTCCGCATACACTGAAAAGTCCTCCATCTATGTAAATACCGAAGGTCGTTCCCAAACAACTAGAGCTGCAGTTGGTCCACCAGGTGCTGCTAGAGAAGACTGGAAGATCTTAAAAGCCTTAAGTGAGTATCTGGGTATTGGTCTTCCTTATGAAAATATCCATCAACTTCATTCAAGACTCCAAACGATTGCGCCACATCTTCTACGGTTTGAGTCTATTGAAGGTGTGTCGCCTGAGATTGCAAAATTAGGCTTGGAGGCCAACTCTGTTCGTCACAGACTTACTGGTGCACCTTTGGTCAACCCAATCACAAACTTCTATTTCACAGATGTGATATCAAGAAACTCGAAGACAATGGCTCAGTGTGTGGGAAGTTTTGGTTCCAAGATTAATAAAGTTCATGATGAGAATGCACATGCTTTCCTAGGTGTTGCATGAGTCAAGATGAAAAAAAAAGGTACTTCACATGACTTTCCATCTTATATTCATAAAAGCTTGGCTCGTTATCATACTCCGTGGATAAGTTTCCACCTTTCAAAGGATGAGAATCAAGCGTTAATGATTATCCGCTTTTTTTATGGGCTGGCTTCTTTTCCATAACATGTCTAGAAGCTATGTTCTACTATTCATCTTTTTATCTACATATCTACTTATTTATTCAACATTTATTTATTTATTTGTCCGTCTTATTTCCAAATTGTATTGCTTTAAGTGTCTCTACAAAGTAACCGATGTTCTTCTTTAAAACACATAGCACTGCTGTAATATGTCTTTGTTTTCGAGAATGTACTTAGCGCAAATATTCCCGCCAATCTTACCATTTTGCGCAAAGCAATAGCACACAGGGATAGAGTTTATAAGAAGAATGCATTTTGTCATTTTTTGATTGCTCATCGTCTCCATCTTGTATTCAGGAAGACTCTTTTTCGAAGCGAGAAGTTTATAGAGCTCGTTTTTGTATTGCTTGCTTTCCTCCAATGCTTGATCATTTACTGTCACTTCAACTGGTAACTTGTATCTCTTTTTTTCATGTCCTTCACTATCACTCTTTGTCTCTTCTTTATTACGATTTGAAAGAATAACTGATTTTTCCCGTGGAGTTCTCAGACGAATCGCACTGTATTTTGCAATGGCTTTACCATTCTTTAATGCTTGCATTGCAGCTTTCAATGAAGCTTCTTTGATTCCATCTCCTCTTCCTGTGCCTATCACTTCGCCGTTCATTAAACAATTCACTTCAGATCCCCCTTCTTTGTCATCCACATGACTCACAACAGTATATTCAGGATGCAGACTAGCAGATCCTATCTGAGCATAAAGTTGGGCTTTTGCACTTTTATCGATCTTTTCTTTAGCATTGCAAATTCCCTTCTTTTCATACTCATCCAGTTTGTCTTTCATTACCTTTGCTAACCACCGCCTAATTTCATTTAAATTTGTGTAGTTGCCATCAACAGCAAGACCTCCAATGTAGGCTTCAAACACATCTGCAACAGGCTTTCGCTTCCCTTTGAAAAACTGGCCAATCGTGGTAGAATCTTTGTGAAGTTTCTTGTCAAAGCCATATCTGGTGGCATACTCCGCCAACTGAACATTATTAACCAAGCCCGACCTCATCCTTGACATCTCGCCCTCATTAGAGTCGGAAAACCGTTTATATATAACTTCTGTGACCGCCTGTTCGAGAATTGCATCGCCTAAAAATTCCAATCGCTCATTATGTGAACGCAACGCATCTTCCTGGCTCAAGTGTTTCACATTGTTGACAATAGATTTGTGTGTGAAGACACGTGCTTCCAATGCGCGATTGTTGATGAGCGGTAGAGCAGGAAGTCCAGTGCCAGGGAACTTCTTGTAAAGCATTTGGTGTGTCCCCGTTGGATGCGAACTCTGTGGAGTCAATCCATCTTCTTCTTCATCCGCAGCAGTACTCTCAGTTGACTTTCTACCAATATTTAAGGTTGAGAATTTAGAATCAGTGAGAACAGTTGATTCATCGAACTCGGCTATTTGTTTAAAGAGAGGTAAATTTCCTTGTTCAAACATACTTTTAAGCTTTGCAATTAGTTGCACCTTTTGAGACCTCATCAAAATAACTAGCTCCGGTGCAAGTGTATTTTCTCCATTTGGGCTTTCTTTGGATGTATTGATGTTATCTTGTACGAGCTTTGTTAATTCCATAATGTGAGCTTCCAACAGTCTGGGATCTGGAACCTTGTCTATGATAGTTCGTACTATTTTCTGCAATTCTGTAGCTAAGTATTCCATTTGCAAAAGATCAGCTGCGGTAATATCATTCAAAACTGACTTTCTCTGCTTCTTATTTCTGGTATTTATACTTGAATCCGTAGGCTTCCTCTTCTTTGAATTAGCTTTCTTTGATTTTTTTAAATGCTTCTTATTGTTATGATGCTTGTGATCACCTACAACAGAGGGCATCGTCATAGCCTCTTATATTTTTACAATCTGACGCTTTGTATAACCTCAAATCTTCGTGATGTTCCTGCTACTTCAACTAGGTTTTCATAAGAGTTGTGTTGTAGTATAAATAATCCTACACTCTTTTCTAGAGAGCACGGCCCAAAAAAAAAATGTGTTTGTGAAAATTTAGAACTGTGAGAATATTATACAGTCATGGTGACCGCATATGCGGAAGAAATTAAATGGAATCACCAGAAGAGACAATCTAAAGAAATGTGTTGTCTATTCCTTTATGGCATTAATACAAACGTCGAACCATAAACAGTTTGGTTTTTTTTTACCTAGCAAAGTTGGATACTATTATTAATGTCTGTATTCATATTTGTGCGCATTAGACCCGTAGATGCTTTCATGATCACCCGAACGTTTTTCTTCAAGTACACTATATAACTTTTGAGGCTTTGATGTAGTAGTGTCATTTTTCTCTCCGGTATTTACATCAGCTTTATTACTATGTCCATAACTGCTAATAGCAATATCACCTTCCATTAAATTGTATTCTTTTCTTTCTCTCTCCTCACCATCAGAAGACTCCGCTTCGGATGATTCGCTTGCAGAAGTTTGTTCGTCATCTGTCATATCATCTTCTAGGACACAATATAAGCCACGGTCCTGTCCTTTTCCTTCACCACTCTCCTCTTCTGCGTCGTCAAATAATATTTCACCTTCTTCATTTGCAGACATGTGTGGATAACTAGGAGGTGGTCCTAGCGCTTTCATTCTTTGCGCCCATGGTGGATTATTCGATCTAATATCCATACCTAAAGCCTCCTTCAAAGTTTTACTAAGCTTGCCGGGTCTATAACTTGACATTTTCTCCATCTCAAGAAGTTTTGAAATATCTATTCCATCTTTGTAGATCTGGCCATACTTTAAAAGATCTGGCTTCGTTTGAAATTTGAAAAACGCATCGTAAAGTTTATTGAAATCCAAGTCTAGCTGACCCATCTTTGGCTGAACTCGTTGTCTCATTCTGTCCTTCATATTAACATCCTCGTCCTTTCCAGATGAATCCCTCATCTCCAAGATACCGGTATCTTGAATAAACTTTGGCAATTCAAATGGCCCGTTATCACTAAATGTTCTCCGTTGTTTAAGCAATGATTTGTTGCTCTTCCAATGTGATGGAATATCTATCATGTTATGTTGTGACTTTATGTACACTAGTAGTCGTGGATCTGGTGAGTCTGCATCAGTCGACTCTACTAACTCGGGTCTTTTACTTTCAATTTTCAATATTTCAAGTGGTATACCGTATTTTAACCTAAATTGACGTTTAGATAGCTTTCCATTTTTGTTGATAGGTTCGAGATCCTCATCAAGGAAATCAGAGTCATCTTCCTTATTTTCATCCGTACTTTCTGATAGATCCTCATAATCCTTTAGCCCGTTCTTCGTTATTTTGTCACTCTTAATATCTTTTTCTGTTGCATTGCTTCCTCCTTCATTTGTTCTTTCCTCACGCTTGTGAAAATTCTCAAATATTTCCTTGAATTTGTAATATTGCTTGTTTTTATCATCTATAATATCAACATTTGGATTCTCAATAACTATTTTTACTTCTTGTTGTTTGTTTTTTGTTGTCGTCAATGGTTCTATTTCCTTTTCCACATCGTCGGTCTTTTTAGGCGCCAACCTCTGTTTTTTGGCCTTCGCACGCCGAAGTTGATTCTTGCTTCTTTTATGTCCCATCCTATAAATTCTCTCGCCAAGGAGTAATTGTGAGTCTTGAAAGCTTGAAAGCTATCGTAGTGTAATTCTTTGGAGTGATGGTCAAGATGAGAAAATTTGGCAGATGAGAAAAAGTGGCGAGAACGAGCGAGGTTTAATTTTCCCACAACCTATTCTATTTGCAACAAGGTGATAATAAAAAGTGATTCCACTTCTGAATTAACTACTGATTACTAGCCTTAATGATAAATAGCACTACTGTGGAGCAGAAGCGTGTTTCCGATCTTTCGTCGAAGGATGAAGAATCTTTACATCCAAAGGAGAAATCCAGCTCTGAAGGAAGCACTAAAGTGACTTCGGAATCTAAAGCAAGTAAAGGCTCTAAAGATGTTCCAAAAGAAACGGAAGCAAAAAAAGTTAAAGGTGATGATAAGGAGCAAGCTTCGACAGAAATGCTCTCGATATCAGAAATAACTGATGGAATCACGGAAAAGCTCAATAGTGTACTAATGGAGATGAACAAGTCGGATAAAGAGATCGATAACGTACTCGTTGGAATTGATGGTAGATTAGATAAACTTGAGAAGGCATTCAAATAGATGATGATGATGATGGTTAGTCCCACTATAATATATCATAATTCTTTACTAATAGTACATAGACAGCTAATGCTGGTCATGCAATTTTTGTTTATTATCCGAGGTCAGTATAATGACAATTGTAAATTTTTATAATTCTAAAAAGATCTTTATTGATTTGTTTTGTTACAAATCATATAACTTGGTTATTAAGAAACTCAATACATGATATTTAATCTATCTACCTGGCAGCTGTGAGCAAAGTACCATTTTGGCCCAACGCGCTCTATACTAGCTAGGGTGAAATTTCGCGTTCAAACAATTTCCTTTGAAGTAGATCAAATCGGTCTTTAGTTGATAACTATCTCTTATTAGCCCTCGGTACTTTAGAGTAAGCTGAATCGTATGTATTCAAGAACTACTGGTCGAAATTTAATAAGGTATGGTTATGGTACGTACTCTTTTTCGACTCTGGAAGAGGCCTTGTTATCCATATTCACTGACTATTCCTATTCATCTTACAAATACATCAAACAATATTCAAGAAGTTTTAAACATATTCAAACTCAATATATTGACATTCAGACAATTAAATACTATTTCAACTGATTCTCACGCATTGGAAAATGACAACACTGGTATTTTGGCAGGACCAATATCAGATCCGAAGAAGAAGTCGAAAACCAAGTCAAAAGCCAATACGAAAGCCAAAATCAAACGAATTACTGCTAAACGGAAAAAGGTGAATAGAAACCTTATGAAGATGAAGAAGGAGCAGGTTGTCAGTCAAACCTCTGGCCTTAGTCTTGAGAATTATCTTCAAGATGCAAAATTAAGAGGCTCATCAACAGACTCAACGGTTTTTCTGGGTACGTTTTATGAATTAAACTTTATGAATTTTTTGCAAAAAAACTTTACAGTCGATAGGATTATACACCAAGGAGGGAAAGATGATAAAGGTATAGATATTCGTGCTACATGGCATCCTGTAGATGATTTTGAAGTGATATCTGGGAAAGAGCCTATAAAAAAGTTTGCTATGGTCAATTCGATCAGTCGAGTCAAACCAATAGTTTTGAAGAAAAGCAGGTTAGTCAAATTATTCATTCAATGTAAAAGTTGGAAGAAAAGCAGAATTGATGCAAGGCTGATACGAGAAGTGAATGGCACCTTTACAAACACCGGAAGATCTGGCTCACGACCCAGTACGAACTCTAGAACCGGTACTTTCCTTATGATCGTGTGTCCCACAGGATTTACTCGTCAGGGGAGAATGGACTTTGACCGCAGCCTCCTACCTTTGATGTTCGTCAAATTCTCTCGAGCTAAAATTCGGAACTTGAAGCAATCACCTTATGATATTACAAACTACAATGTAGGGCAGTTCGAAAGTTTCTACTGCAATCCCATGGCTGCGGCTTTACTAAAAGGTCTCGACTGGTCTGACTTTATGAAACATCTTGAAGTCAAACAAATTTAGATTATTCACATATGTTATTTACCATAAGTCACTCGCTTATTTTGTTAATTTATAAAAATCGTAACTTGAATAATCAATATCAAGCCTAATTTGGAGGGATGGTTAGACCTCTCTCAATGGCCGGAACTTTATCTAATTTTGCATGCCATTCAACAACATTTTTGAATTTCTTGAAGTCTTCTAAAAAGTTGCCAATATTAACTCTTCTGAGCCATGGATACGAGACGAGGTCTGCCAATGTCAAATGATCGCTGACCAAGTATCCTGTACCATTCCTTTTCAATCTCTCATCAAGAACACCGATTAGTCGAAGGGTCTCCTTGTAGTATCTGTTAATTGCAAATTCATCCCTCTGAGGAGCAAATATTTCAAACCAGTGCCATTGACCTTTCATTGGGCCCAAACCTGCCATCTGGAAAAAAATCCACTCTAATTCATCGTAGTATTCCGAAGTACCAGGCTCAAATGAGAACTTCCTTTCTCTATCATACCGATCTGCAAGAAATAGCATGATTGCTGCAGATTCATTGATGTACCTGACACTTCCATCCTTCTCAACATATGCTAGAGATGGAATTCTTCCATTTGCATTAAACTTCAAATACCAAGGTTCCTTCTGAACGTTCTTAGAAAGCGTCACTGGATAAACATAGTAATCAATCCCAAGAAGTTCACAAAATGTTGTGATCTTGTATCCATTAGGTGTGGTTGAAGTGTAAATTACTGGATATGGGGCTTTGGCTCCTTCAATCTTGGTAGGATCTTTCTCGGTAATAATGTGAGCTGTCATAGTTGAATTAAACCTCAGTAACGAGAAGTGTGAGTACTCTTTTGTAAGTTTAGTTAACGAATTTCGTAATTTTGTTATCATACAGCAATTCACAAGGAAGGATATGGCAACTATGGGTGGAAGATTTTATGGTTTCAATTAAGTAACTCCACCTGTTTATATATTGCTTGAAAGTTCAGATTGCTGACAAATGTATTACATAAAAAAGTACGAATTTAGTAAATTAAGACGGCACAAGCAGCTATGATGTGTGAAATCACGTGATCGCGATTTTTCTTCTCGTAAATCAAATCCACTAGACAGTTAAAACCATATGGGTGCTGCAATCCTTCAATAACTAGAATTTTCCTTTTTTTTTTTTGCAAGAAAGAAATAAGCGCTGAATATTATGTATTGACATAGTTAATTTTATAGTAGTCAATGCAGCAATACCTTCGAAGTAATGTACAAATAAACGGAGGTTTAAAAAAAAGAGCCGGTGAATATTCCTCTAAATTAATGTCCGCGAATTCCCTGCAGCTGCTAACCCCAATTGTTTGGGTAGGGCTAATTTGGGCTTGGGTACGGATGTTCGTGTATATCGACTTTCCTCATGAGATCTTAAGTTCAATCTAGTTCAAAATATCCACCAGTATGTACTACGTGTATACATTATATACTTTAAATCTACAATTTTAGCGACAATAAGATACAGTCTTTATATATTTGAACTTAATGTTAGTTCTCACTGTTCAGGAAACGAATAAGCTTCGTGCCCAGATTGGCCTTCAACTAATTCCCTTGGAAAAAAATGAAACTACCGTTAAAAAGGACACCGCTCATATGGTCAAGAATGAAAGAAATACTATTCGACTAAATATGCGGAAGGGTGAAAATGGGTGTTTTGCTATTTCTTTAGAAGAAACGAATAGATTGAGAGATATTGTCGGTTTAAAGCCGATTTCATCTGAAAGCGGATACGAGAATGAGGTTGTGACTGACAATCAAAGAACTAAGAATATCTCAAAGATTAAAAAACGATTGCGGGATATAACATCTGGACTGCAGGTAGCAGATAAACTTTCTAAGGGTGGTATTATAGAGAGAGTGGATGGGGATGCGAGCCATGAGGATGAAGCAAGCTGGTTGGAACATATGGGGGAGAGAAAGGTGATGCATAGCGGTAGTCTAAAGTTACGTCTTAAACAAGGTCCGGATGCAAAAAACGATAGAACAAAAAATATGAGCGATAAACAAAGAGATATGAGCTCCGACCATGAGAGAATGATACAGGAAACACAATCATCTCAAAATGCGCAGAATTCTGGGAATGCAAAAGACATTGATATACTGGCTAAAGCATTGCCAAGATCAGCAGTCTCGAATTTACATGCAAATACCATACAAAAGAAAAGAAAATTATTGGTAGTTTTAGATGATAGTGAAATTGACAATAACCGTCGTGCGCCTTCTGATTATGTAAAACCTAAAAAGATCAAGCATCTTAGGAAAAAGACAAAGGATAGGTTCCGAAATAGGGAAAAGTTTGATATCGTTCGAGGTAAGCTGCAGAATGTCAAGCTTGTGAATGAAGACATTGGAAACGATGATGATGAAGATATCAGACATTTTATGGATGCTTCTAGAAAGAAATCTTTGGCTCGAAAGACTTCAGCTAGAGATGTAGAAATAGAAAATTCTCAACACAGTAAGATTACCCCCAATTCCAAAGTTGGCTTTAAGATTAATGAAGAATTAGAGTTTTTGAATAGATTCAACGAAACAAAGAGTGCTCAAAAGCAAGGTAAGCAGAAAGATATTAAGACTGATGTGCATTCTGATGATCTTTCCGAAGAGCATACTACAGATTCTGGCCTTGTTGGTAGAAATATTTCCAAAATTTTGGAAGGGAAAAGTAAAGAAACATCAACTCTTGGAATTAGTACTATTCTCCAAGCTCTTAAGGAGAAGGATTCCGAAAATGAATCACCATCAGATAATATAAATTTGGTTTATACAGATGATAATGGCCGTGTTCTTTCAACTAAAGAAGCATATAAGTACTTGTCACATAAGTTCCATGGGTTTAAAAAAAGGTAATTTGGATTTTAATGCTATATAATTCCTCCAGTATCTTTTATGTTGATCCATAATACGTTTTACGATTACTGATTGAAAAATAAAGCTATTGCACCTGTTGCATAAAGATCATGAAAAACGCAGGATACAGCTTTATATGTAAAGTGGTGGTATCTAAAAATAATGCCCTCACTCAGATTTGAACTGAGGATCCCCACATTACTAGTGTGATGCCTTACCAACTTGGCCATAAGGGCTTGAATGTTAATGCGAGGGATCAAACAGGGAATAATCACGTGTTAATCTAACGAACAGTCCATTTCTCGAAGTGTAAAGTTGTTTCAGAAGAAAAGTTATATTTGTGTTCAACTATATCGTTGTCTCAAGTTAATAGTAAACTTGAGAGGATCAAATAAAGTAAGAGTAAGGGAAAAAGGTAGTCGGAGTATATAAATCTCGTGTGGCATATGTGTCTGCTTCCTGCTCCTATATCTCTGTGTATTAACACTACCGAGCGCGCAGATGCCCTTAGTTATAGACGAGACTGGTTTGATAGTTCGGATATAGAAATGACTTCTGTTGCATAGAACGACCTCCATAACCATGAGAGGCCCTTGCATGACCGTTCATTTTCCCATCGAGAATGAGTACATTATTCTTAGTATCAGCTGAAGTTTCACTTCAAGATGGATTTCCCTTAATCAAATATATTACAATTTATAGATAAAAGTCCTCGTCTCTTTAGAAGAGACTAAATAAAAATAAAGGAAAAAGTAGTACATACATGAAAGAGATAATTTTCCATACTCCGACTGTCATTCTCGATTGAAAATTAATCAGTGGCAGGAACTATTTCTAATATCTGTCTAGACATTGATTTGATTCACATATTATAAATCAAACACCAATTTAACCTAAATGAGATTAATAACGAATATGCTTCATTATAACTCATATGTTCCGACACATCCGCACTTACCTGAATTATATTATAACATACTTTACACTTCACATAACTGCGAAACCTGTCAGCGTGTCAACTCCGCTAACTTTCATGCCGGATCCCTTCAAAAACCAGCACCTTCACCAGGACGTTGGAAAAAAATCACCATGGATATAGTCTCGGGTTTCTCGCCAGTACAACATCTGGGACATACTGTTACAGCCGTGTTAGTAATTGTTGATTGTTTTTCGTCGCATTGTCATTTTTACCCGATTACAGCCAACTTTTCTGCCGCAGACTTCGTTAGTCTTCTTATTTCTCAGTATATGCCACTCCATGGTATACCTGAAGTTATTCATACAGATCGAGGCCGACAGTTTGAGAACGACTTAGTCAAAACCTTCACAGGTAATATCCATTCGACCTTATCGTTTAGTGTTACAGCACATCACCAAAGTAACGGCAAAGCTGAACGCTATATCAGAATGCTCCAGGGTTATCTTCGCACTTACGCCGATACTTCCATATCTTGGGTGGAGCTGTTACCTTATGCCGAATTTACTATCAACTCGATGCCGTCTGTTTCACTAGGTGGCCAATCACCCTTTCGTATTGATCTTGGATATAACCCATCTTCACCCATTAGTCTCACCTATTCTCTATCTGAGGAGGGGAGAGAAGCTGATGACGTGACGGAACTTCTTGACAGATATGCCCTTACCGCAAAAGCAGCTTTGAATGTCGCATATGATAAGAATAAGTAATACTATGACTTCCGCTACAAGGATGTGGAATTCTCACCTGGTGATATTGTTTATATCGATCAATCGGTTATCCCTGCTATAGGTGACGTACACAACAAAGAACAGCCTGCTTCACTTTGCACAAAGTTCATCGGTCCATTCAAAATAAATTGTAAGCTTTCTCCAGTGAATTATGAGCCTGAATTGCCCCCTTCGTATAGCCGCAGCCCTCATTTTCATATTTCGCAATTAAGAAAATAACATACACTCCCTGAAGGTTTCTTTAAACCAACAAATCAGTCTCCAGCGCAGTTTAGGAAATATAAAGATGGATCTGTGGAAATGGAGATTACTGCTATTCTCGAACACAAGAAGAAAGCTAAAGGCTATGCACTATTAGTTCAGTTTAGTGATAATTCTACCGAATGGGTACGCATGAGTTCTTTAAAGCGTACAGCACAGACATTATTGAAAGAGTACTGTTCCAAACATGCTGATCTCCGCAAGGTTTTCTCCTAGCGACCCCGAGGATGTAATAGAGCTGTCATATACACTCTAAATTGCTACGAATACTTCTTTACACCAGAAAGCCTCGGTACTTAGGTTTAATAGTTCTTTATCTATCTCTTACTTTACTCTTAATTACTTCACTCTTCTTTTATCTATTATGTTCTTTTGCTTCTGTTCTTTTACTTTCTTTAGTTTCTTGACAATTAATACTCAACTAGTTGATATCAAACCTTAAAGGAAGAATCAGGTTCACTTAGGATTAGAATTGCGTAACTTTATATTATTAAGGATTACCAATTAATATTACAATACACCACTTCATCTTAAAGTGATTTATTAAGGTTCACACTAAAGTAAACCCCTCTCAAATTCTGTGAGGGATCGAACAAGGAGTAATCACGTGTTATACAAATGATTATGTAAAACGAACGGAAAAGAGCGAATCCCTGATG